>JBCJKH010048492.1:19896-35105 GCA_039877255.1 Loriculus beryllinus
CCTGCCTGGGTGGGAAGAGGTGTCAGGACTGTGCGATATTGGGAAACACTGTGCTTCTGCATCTGCCTCCTGGGCAGTGCAAAGATGTTCAAAGTGCCCTCCTCTGGTCATGTGGAGATACTACTACAAAACATTCGGAATAGGGTTTTCTTGAGATTTGTGTAGAGAAAAAAATAGTCTAAACGGAGTAATTTTGCTGCAACAGCTTAACTCTAAAGTCCAGAGAGAATTACCCTTTATTAAGTACATCCCTCTGCAGAATCTGTACTGTAACATCAGACTGAGCACTTCAGAAGATGCTCTTTCTTCTCTGAAGTCAGCTACAGATATAAGGAGAAATGTATTTCACTCTGAACCTTAGAGAGTTAGTTGAGAACAGCCATATTCTGTCAAAGATAAGTAGATTGCATTATCTGTGATATTCCAGTCCTTAAAAAGCCAAATAAAATGTGTAAAAGTTCCTAGTATTTCAAAGATGCAAGTATGTAAACTTGATGTTAAATGTGTTAATGTAGTATTCTAAATTGTATCAGTTAGGTAGTTTAACTAAACAATTAGAAGAACTAGATCAACAAAATAGGGACTGCTGTTCTGCATAGAATATACACACACCTATAACTACACCCATATACACATTCTGTGAACTGTCGACAAGAAAAAAAAGCCCAGTGGCAGAGAATCACATTTCCTGGCTAATGCAAAAGATTGTCATTATCTTTCTTGCTTTAATTTGAGATTGTACAGTACAAAGATTTTTTTTATTATGATTTTTAGCTTTAATTGTGCTGTCATTCATGAAACAGAGCTGCTTTAGTATCCTGTTAAGAAATGACAAGGGCTTTTGGTGTCTCATTCTATACAAAAGAAAAACAAATAAAGCTACATTCCATGTTATGTGAATGGTCTAACAAATCAAAAAGCCTTTGCAGGCTAAAATCATAATTATAACTAGCAGAAGATGAGTTTACATTTGTGTTATTTAAGTTATTGATGTGCTGACATTATTTTATGGTACACAACAAATAGCAAAATGTGATATGCAGTAATGAAGCTATGATACTCATTAATAGGACTACTGTATACATGGGAATATTAGACAAAACCTTAAATGTGCAAACCATTTTGTTATACAGCTTGGGAGTAGATAACTATAATGCTGAATAAGCCTTTTTCCTCATGCTTAGTTTTGCCCTGGCTAAGAAGCAGCTTAAGACCAGTTGAGAATGGAAAAGGCAAAATTAAAGTCAACTGCAATTAGATGAGATGTGTTAGTAGAAGCTCACCATCGTGCCATTTACACCCTCAGTCCTGTGTGTCTTAGGTCTCTTAAATAAAGCAAGAGGGGTTGGAAGTGTCCCGGCATCTGGATCTGAAGCTGGAGCAGAAATCTTGGACCCTGTGAAGTCAGTGGAGATTTTGCTCTGCTGTGACCAGAGCCTCTGTGGCTGACTGCCTTTACCTGAGCAGGGGAGAAGGAACTGCACACATCTCAGGCTAATTTGAGGCTTATGGCTAATGATTTGAAGCCCCCTAAACTTTATCAATATGAAGTAACACCACAGCAAGGCAAGGACTCCTTGCTCCCAAGTTTAACACAGGCAGAAAACATGGTGGGTTGCAAAAAACCTGCCACATTTAGTAAACCCCTTTTCCTGAGTTTCATAAGGGAAAAAAGCACACCTGTGCATGCTGGATGGCAATTCTGGCAACACTGATACTGACTTCGGCAGAGCAGGGATTTCACCACTCTTACCCCATCCTTCCAAAGCCCTTGCAGGCACCATTGTTCTGTTCCCAGTGCCTGCTCCATCACACGCCTAGCAGCCAGCCAGGGCCGGGTGGGCAATTGGCCACCTTCCTTTTTGCAGCTCCTACACAGAATCCAGCCAGAGTGACCTCCTCAAGACACATTGCAGGTGTACCCCTGGCATGCAGGCACTGAATTCAGTAGATGTCCCAGCAGGTGACTAGGCTGCGGGCAGGCATATGTGTAGGGAAGGGGCAGCAAGGTCAAGCACACAAGGGACAGTGGAAAATTAGGGTACATTTATTGTCACACTGGAAATTGGCTGTCACACTGCCATTTGCTTCAGCAGATGATGTGTCATACATGCATTTACACAGGTCCTATAGCCCCAGTATAGCACTGGGCTTTTCCTCTGAGCTTTTACACTGGAGTGGTAGCTGGCATGAAAGAACTCGAGGATAAGACAAAAATCAACTTACACTGCTTTTCTTGCTTCTTTTTCCTTCCTAAAACATGCACACACAATATTTAGACATTGCATTTAACCCACTTACATGTACTTAAATACTGGGACAGTCAACCCTAATGTAATGACACCTCAACAATAACCCAGCTGTTCCACCTACAAGCTAACTGGGTCCTATTTATTTCCCCTGCTTTGAGCCTTGGGGTCACACTTTCAAATTTTTCTGCCCACTACCAGGATTTCTTTTTTTCCTATATTATTTAAAAAAAGCTGTAATTCTGTTGCATTCACACACGCTATGGGGAATTCAAACTTTATATAAATTACCAAGCATTATGGGACTTGTGACAGCCATTACAGATGCTGGAAATGCTGTTATGGGATTCACTGTTGAAGTCAGGAGAGTAACACTAGTGATAAGGTCAGTCTGCCAGGGTCAAAGTCTGGTTTATATTTTGATGCATTAATCCAATGTACTGAAATAAAACCAGAAAGGTTGGTATGGATTTACACTTAGGCAGCTGTGAAGAGAATTTGGCTCTTCCTAACCACTACTGCTGTTTAGTGGATGCTCCAAGGAAAATATATTCAGCTATTTAAGTGAAAGAACAAAAACTTGAGTAATTCTGAGCCTCTTTAAATTGTGCCTGTGACAAGAAGGAAACCTCTTGTGCTTACAGACCTTCTGTAACTTGGAGTCAGAAATGACGTATGTCTGGGCTCACTGATAACACTCAACTAAGAGCAGCTGGCTCCAAAAGAGACCTCTCACATCTCCAAAAGAGACATCTCAGCCAGGCTGGATGGTAGGAATAAAGTATTGAACAGAAGCTGCAGGAGAGACAAGGAGGGAGAAGCCCCATTACAAATCCCAGGAGAAGGTATTTCCAGGCTGAGCTCTCACTCCTTCACAAGATGAGGAAAGGCAAGGTGGGAGGAGGGTGGGCTCCACAGTTCCAGGTGCCCAGGGCAGGCTGGCTGGTGGAATACCGCTTGCATGAAAGGGTCCCTCCTGCAGAAGTGAAACAGCAGCCTTTGTAAGCAGTGCCAGATACAAATATTAGTGCAGTAATATCTCTAGTAGCTGTAGTTTATCCTGTGCTTCAGAACCAGTAACAGGAGTATAACTTCTTTATATACAAATCATAAATACATACTTTAAATTATAAAAATGGCCTTGATCAAAGAAGAAATCAAATTGCAGACCATTCCACTCATAAGTTCAGGACTTGGTCCGATGCCTGCTGAAGTTGAGATAGTTGGTGAGATACCTAGTGACTTCAGCAAGCTTTGCTTCAGCCTGCTGCAGCCTACTTGCAGAGGGTGATGCAAGACCTAAATCCCCTTGTTTATTTAGTGGTGACATAAACCACTTGGGGCATCACTCAGGCCCTGACTGGGGTCTTTAATCATATTTTCTAGCTTAGCATCAGTGAGCCCTCTGAAAGGGAAGATTAACAACTCAGAATTGTCAGTTGATTTCTACTGTTTTATTTCGATACATTTTCCATTCCATGTATTTTATGAGGAGCAAGCTAAAGGACAAGTCCTCATCCTGCTGTTGTAAAGGTCCCATTGCAGTCAGGGTGACTACAAGCGGGCACAGAAACCTTTTGCTTACAGGCATAAAGGCAGGATCAGTGCCTTGTTACAGACTTAATTTCTAGCAGAGCAGATACTACAGGGTAGGATTTGATTTCTGAAATTAAACCAAGTGTACCGACACAAATAAGATCTGCACAAGAACTCGAGAGCTGAGGGGAACCAGGGCCCTCCCCAGCACATCATATAGCTCAATGAAATGCTGCATGAAGTGGGGTTAGAGCATATTCCCCAATGGGTATAAAATAATACTCCCTTGAAACAGTGACCTTTCTGAGAAGTCTCACTTTTGTCCAGTCCTGGACAGCTTCAAGCAGGCCTGTGTGCTGGAAGAAAAAACAGCTCTTATTGACTTACCTGCTTTCTCAAAAGAGCCACTACGTGCTTGAGGCTTTTGGGAGCCTTAAAGCTCAAGCTAGATTTATATTCAGAATTAAAAGCAACCTTAAATATGTGTACAATAACTAGGAGAGAATAGTATGAGAAATATCTTTATTTTACCATTTTCAAATGGCTATTTCACTACATAAAAGGAAGTTTTTATTTTTATTTTTTTGGGGTATGTTGATATTCCAAAATAAAATTTTAACTTTTGGTTCAAAATAAAACTTGTCTTTGTGTTTTATTAATCCGTAACATCCATTTTGTTCTCTATACTGACACCAAGTCCAGCTGTTGAAAAAGCGAAGTGGTTCTCCAGCTATGAGACTACAGTGTGGCTACTCTGTCTTTCACTTCCCAGCAAATCTCTCTTTTGTGTACCACATATAGAAACATTATATGTTTTTTGCTTGGTATGTATGTTTACACATGCATCTGTATGATACATACTCATATCACACAGATAATTGGTGCTTGAATGTTCTGTTTCTACATGCTTACACCTAGGAAATCCTTATGTCTGCATCTCTGATGAGAAACAAAGTCCCCATCTATCATGATATGTTCTGAGCAGGGGGACTCTGCAAGCACAGCAGCACTTGCCAGCGAGCCCAGCCGGCACTGTCACACTGCTCCCGATGGCACTGTCTGCTCTTCAGCGTTTCTGCACCAGCCTTTTTCTGAACAGTCGTTTGTCCTTTGTTCCCTGAGCACCACTTTTAGCCATCACCCTGCCTGCAGCACAACTCGTGCACAAAAGCACCCGTGCTGAATGGTGGGCACAGCCACACCACTCTGCACAGCAAGAGCATTTCATGGCTTGTTTTCCTCTTAATATTTTGTAGTCAAACGAAAGCAGTCTATAAAGGAAAACAAAAGCTTTGTTATCTCATATACACAAATCAATAGGGTGACTTGCATCTATCACAGAACTAACCAAAAACAGGACCCAAAGCGTAAATATTTGGGCTGCAGCATATCGCAGCTGAAACCCCACCACTCCCCCTCCACATGGAAAGGTTTCCAGCCCCATAAAGGTTTCTGAGCAAAGGCAGCATGAGCTGGAGATGGAGGGAGGAGGATAAAGCACAGTGAGGATGGGCAGGCATGGGGCTGTGAGAGACCCTGGTGATCTACCTGAGGAATGGTTTGGGAACTAGCCCATGGAGCAGGCTGGAAGTGGAGCAGCAAGAAGAGAGAACTGGACATGTGGACAGGGATGTGCTGCCTATTATCTTCAGTATTATCACAGGGAGTGTGGAAGAGCCAATGTGGCAAAGTAGAGGGAGAACTTCCAAGGTAGGCAGTAGCTCTGCTGTTGGGAAGAACTCTTAACAATAACTAGGGAGAGAAAAAATAGGATTTTTTTTTAGGCTTCTGGTGGAAAGTACATTTTCTTGGCTCCACTGCCTACCTCTCTATGCTTTTGACAGCTACCTGTGACCAGGTTGGGTTACAGCTGTATCTGAGGTAGGAGCAGAGATTAAGCCTGTAAATCCTTCTTTCATTAAGGTTCTGTGGAAAACAGAGTTGTACAGCTTTTGTCGATGTACTACACACTCTGCCAGTACCCTTGGCAAGGCTGTGGGTAGGGAGGGTCATTCCACCCAAGCAGAAATGAGCTCTCCTTTCTAGTTTCCTCTGTCAAGATGCCATGACTTGCAGTGACCCTGTGCTGGAAGTCCCCATCAGAACTGGTCCTCATGACATCCCACCAAATGTGGGATGCCACTTACCCAGAAAGATGATACTGGGACAAAAGAAATTGCATCATGCTTGTCCTTTAGCACTGTGTGGTCAGGCAGGTATCTATCACCACATGACTCTACCAGTGCTCTGTTAGTTGCCAACCTGGCAAGAAATGCTTTCTGGCCCAGAGCATATGAATGGCCAGGCATGGATGACAGAAGCTGATCCCATGCAATAGCCCAGCCACAGAGCAGGGCACATGAGGCCATAGCTGCTGCTCTCCTGCCTGCTTGTCGTGGAGCATGGCACAGCCTTACCTTCAGCTGTACTTTGCCCCTCATGCAGTGTTTGCCTCAAAGACAAAGCTGAAGCGTTTCACAAAGCTAACTGTCCATGCAAGCAAACACAGATTTCACAGTAATGCTGGGCTTAGCCAAGGAGTTTCTTCAGGCTTTGCCATATCATTGAATGTGAAAATGCTGACATCCTTCTCCAAGCAGCTTCATGCTCTCTGTGCTCACTCAAAGTGATGTGCCCACAAAATCCCTTCTCTGGATTTGCCACCTTCTAGCCCTTTGGAGGCCTAAGGGCACGGCAGGGAGCAAACCCTTGCAGCTGCTCTATTACCAGCTCAGCAGAGAAGGCTTAAAAGGAATTACTTATGTCTTTCACAGAAAAGGAGTAGGCTGCATTGCTTAATTACTGATCTGGGGAAGACAGGTGAAGCCAGATGAACTCTGCTGTGCACCCGGCTCTGTCTTGCCTCTCACCTATGCTGTTCTTCAGCTTTCCTCTCTGCTTTACACAATGAGCCTAAAGACAGCCCCGGGCCCTGCTGCTTCAAGGACCATGCCAGGCTTAGCTCCACGGCTTTACTCAACAGATTTGTCCTTGTTCCTGAGCTGCCCTGGGCTAGCTGCAAAGGAGGACTTTTCCATCCATCTGTAAGAGCACTGGCTTCAGTCCTCATCCAGCTATCGCCAGCTGCAGTTCCCTAAACTACAGTTGCAATTCATTGCCTGAATCCTTTCTGCTGCTGAGTTCACTGTGACTCTTCATGCCCCAGCAGTGCACACAGTGCTGCTGGCACCATCACCAACCCATGGCGCAGATGGTGAAGAACTTCACTAAGCTTCTCCACGTCCTATTTTGCACCTTTAATAGGAATGAGATTTCAGAGTGTGGTGCCACCTTTATGGATCATGCTTAGGGATGCTAATGCAGCAACTCACCATTAGTAGAAATACTGCGTTTCCATGCAAAATTATTAAAGAAGTACCAGCATTTAACTGTGTCAGCTGCAGCTGGTGCAAATTTAGTTTTACCTGTTAAAAATGAGCCACCTGTCTTCTTGTGTATTTTACATCTTACTCATTTAAGCATAGAAATAGTACCAGGTGAAGTTATAATAAAGTTAACAGTAACAGAAAATATCAGTTTTGGAATATGTTATATAGGATAGTTTATTTTTGCTAAAAAAAATCCCCTTAAAGGTCACACATAAAGGATTTTTTTGGTCAGTATTTTTATTCAGCCAGTACAATGCTGGCACGCACTTACACTCAAATGATGGCACTGGAACTGCTGTGAGGGCGTTTAAATCCTTTTTCCCAAGTATTCATTAGACAGACAGCTAAATACAGTTAAGAAAGACTTTGCTGTTCTCCTCTCCTGCTCTCTCACTAAAGCTTTCCTTTCAACATGGCTATATCTGTATAAGATAAACAGAGCACACACAGGCTGATGACCATTCAGGGTATTTGTAAGATAGATAAGGTCAAAGCTGTTTGGGGGAGTGCTGTTTGCTTGGGAACATTTATTTTGTTGTGTAACAGAGGCTAGGTATAGGGACATAAAAGCAGTTCAGGCCTGTTATCGCTTAATAGGGTTATGCATCTTATAAATGCAACTCTGTGCCATTTCGAAGTTTAATTCACAGCTACTGATCCCTGAAGAGTTTTAGGCTGGAAGGACATTACATCACTTCAAGCATAACTCATAAAACTGTTGCTTCAGGTAGAGCTTTTGCAAGCCCCAAGTAAACATCACCTCACCTGCCCCACATCTGGCAACCAGCATGATGCAAGGATGGAACCTGGAGCCACACACAAAACCTAGAGAGAGTGTGTCTGCAGGAGATGTGCTGGGTCTGCCCCCCACAGCTGTGAGGAATACCCATCCCAGGGGGTCTCTGCCCCTGTCTGTGGTCAGCAGCTCCCTGTTGTGGGGCACACAGTTGCCCCCAGGGAGCCTGGAGAAGACCTAGCCACCCTTGGCTATTGGGCTGACCATGAGGTGTGCCCCAGGGGTGCTGTTGGTGGGAATTCTGCCCCCAGGCTCACTCCATGCATCTTTTAGGTTGTCAGGAGAGGACCTTGACCTACCCATGCAGAGTGACAGGAGCTGTTAGATGCAACTCAAATGTGTGGCTGCTGATGCTGAGGATAGCATAGATGGTCTTATTCTTCACAGGGCTTAGTTAAAACAGAAAAGGAGGCAACTTGGCTTCTCAGAAACACCTGCTGGTTTTAGCTGATGGGCATTCAAAAGGAAACTGGGAAAACTACGACGACTCAGTCTAAGGTCAAGCTGAGCTCCTCTGTGAACTTCCACCCCACTTTCCACTACTGCAGCCAGCCTTGTCAGTACAAAACCATCCAGCACAATACATCTTGTGAGGCAGGAGAAAAAATTGTGTGAGTTAAACATTTCTACGTATGGCTGCACTCAGGGGGAAAACTTCCAGAGTATCTGCTCCTACACAATATATGACTCCTCAAGAAGACACCTTTGAGCTGATATTTTCTCTCCCTGATCTTAGGCTCATTTGAATTAAATCAAGCAAAACCTGCTCCTTCAAACAAAAGAAGAGCACAAGAAATGAGATTTGGCAGTTGGCCAGAATCCTTGCATGCAGTGTGTAATATCGGTAGCTTGTATGGATTTGCAGACAGAGGCTGGAAACACCTGGCTTGCTCAGTGTGAGCAGCTCAGATAGAAATCCCTTGTTAGACAGCTACGAAAGACTCACACAGCCCTGGTACTGGGTTGCTTTCCTCCCTGCAGCTGTAAGCGGCTTCAGCCTTCCTTTGCTAAATCACTCATCCCTGCTGTTTTAAGTGGGCAACTCTAGCATCCACAGGTTGCTCACTTCTTGCACTGCCTTGAGAAAGTATCACTTGCTCATGCTGTGCAACCTCAAGATGTGACTTCTGTCTGTGCATCGGTGAGGGAGGCAAAGGACATTCAAAGGGCTTTGCTTCGAGCAGAATTGATTCATTTGTGGCAGTGAAGGTGGTGGCTGCTGTGTTAAAGAAGCTCTGTACTGTCCTGGAGAGCAGCAAGAGTGCTGGTGGCAGGTCCTGCTTGCTGACAGGGGCTCCAGTCCATGTGCACGAAACAGTATGGCTCAGAGAAAGAAAGCTTGGCAAGGGAACGCTGCATCGGAGCCTCAGAAACAAAGACATATCTGCCTCCTAGCATCATACAACATCACAGGGAGGATCTAGTGAAAGAGATGTTAAACACTGGGCAAGAAAAATTCTCCTTTCCCTTCCATGTCCCTCAGCAGAGCAATGCTAATCAGCTTGAGGGTCTTCCTCTTTCAAATAAAAGCACCAAGTGATGAAAAAATTGAAGCACTTCAGATGCAAAATAGAAAAAAAAACCCCAAGTTGCTGGTATTTGGAAGAGAACAAACAAGGTGTCATCATTACCCCCACAGTCTTTGTTTCACATGCTGCAGCGGCTCCAGTGCTGTGTGCTGGTACAGCCAGAGTAGTGCCTGTGCTGGGCTCTCAGCTGCCCAGGGCTGCTGCCCACCAGGGACTGCTGGCATGGAGCTGTTTTCTTCACAGGTAACAACTCAGTTTGTTCTTAACCCCAGGAGGTTTTCAAAGGAACATATAACCTCCATTTTGAATGGCAGCTCACTGCTTGACAGTATCCTACGCAAACTTTGAACTTGTGGTGTTGTAAGAGCCGTGAAATGGCAGCCAAAGTATACAGTAAGTTTATGAAGTGTGGTTTTGTTCCTGATGCTGCCTTCAAAAAAGAGCTCATATAACTCTGCATGCAGCATGCACTTGTCACTCCTCCATGAATTCACTCTCCCAGTGGGAAAGGTCTCAGTAGTTAAAAACCCAAAGGTAGAACCGTGCAGGTGCCTGCAGAGTGAACTGTGCTCATCAGACATCAACAGGTTGGTTATTTGCAGCTGTTGCTTTTGCTTTTTTAAAGTTTAACAATAATGGCAGTTTAAAAGAAAAAAATTGAGGCTATTGTTCAAGTAAACTGTTCTTCACTGCTACTGATCAGCTTAATTCTATAGTATGGCGTGCACTCCAGGTGCATACTAGTGTGTTGTATTTCTGTAGAAATACTGTATTTGTGTCGAATACTGTATGGTAATTTTTTATCTGTCGAATATTGTATTGTATTTCTGTAGACCTTCCTCTGTAAATTCTCATGCACTGCAGTTCTACACACAGCTTGAGTTCCTGAGTCATCCCCTGTTGAAGAGGAATGAAGCACACAGGTTACATGTGGCTTTGTGTCTATTTGAGCAAAAACTTCTCCCAGTCTACCTTCTCTATAACACACTGGCAAGTCTAGAAAATGGGAAGTGATGTAAAAGAAATGAGTTCTTTTCTCATATGATGCCCAGTGAAATAATAGAAGTGTCACCTGAACTCTCTTCGTGTGTCCTGGAAGATGTAGGTACAGAGGCTGCGCATGTCACTTCATCACCACCGGGGATTCTGAAACAGGGCATCTACATCTTCAAAGCAGGTGCTGGGACTGCCAAAGGCCCAGGCTGGCTGGGCACTTTTATCCTCTTTGCTGCGAGGAGGTAGGAAAAGTGAATCTGAGGCATGTCCCCAAACAAAACACAGACATGAAAGTACTAAGAGCAAAGGCTTTGCATGTGATGTAGCCTACAGAGCTGTGACACTAATATTGCAATGCACTGAACCAGTTCAGTTATCGAATTCTGGATGCAGGATTATTTATATCCATGGCTTAATGACTCTCACTGCTTGGTGAAGTACATCTAAGTGCTTGTAGCTGGTCAGTTGTGAACCTGCTGTTAGCCACAATGTTTGTTACTAGATTAATTTTTCCTTCTCCTGGTAACACTAGGCTCATATGCACTTACTGGTGAGCTCTCAACATTGATGGCCCCATTTATGTGTATCAAAGACAGTTATCATTACTCTCACAATCAGTGTTAATTAGACAGGCTAAAGTTTTTAGACTTTCCAGTTTTTACTGGAATTGTCTAGGTAAGACAGACGCCATCTGGGTAAGGCAGTGGTTGTAATTCTGTGGGTCTCCAGATTTTAAACTATTTATTTCATAGAATCACAGAATCACAGAATGGTTTGGGTTGGAAAGAACCCTAGAGATCATCTAGTTCCAACCTCCCTGTCATGGGCAGGGACACCTTCCACCAGACCAAGTTGCTCTAATACCCTTCCAACCTGGCATTGAACAATTTCAGCGATAGGACATCTACAGCTTCTCTGGGAAACCTGTTCCAGTGTCTCACCCCCTCACAGTGAGGAATTTCTTCCTAATACCTGTCTAATCTAAATCTGCCCTCTTTCAGCTTGAAGCCATTCCCCCTTGTCCTGTCCCTACATGTCCTTGTAAAAAGTCCCTCTCCAGGTTTCTCATAGGCACCTTAAGTTACTGAAAGGCTGCAATAAGGTTTCCCCTGAGCCTTAGCGTATTTTCCAGGAGGGTCTGCTTCATGATCTTTCCTGGCACCAAGCTGAGACTGAGAGGCCTGTAGTTCCCTGAGTCTTCCTTTTTTTTTGTTGCTGTTAATGTCCCTGGCCAGATTTTGTTCCATCAGGGCTTTAGCTTTCCTAACCTGATCCCTGGCTCCTCTGACTATTCCTCTATATGCTTCCCAGGCTACCTGTCTTTGTTTCCACTCTCTGTAGGCTTCCTTTTCTCTCAAATAACTTTCCTTCAAAGCTCTACTCAGGTACTTACAAGCTACCTCTTTATCTCATCATCATTGTCCATTCCTTGTGTTGGCATGCTCCATTTAGATGCTTTTCACTGGTTCCAAAAAGTAAGGTAATTTTATCTACCAACTTTAATAATTCTTTATAAGAGCTGCAAGCGTGAAACTTCCAATCCTGCTTGCTGTTTGGTTGAGCTATTTCAAGTCACGCTTCCCTGTACCTACTGACAGTAGTCATGAATTGTGCAAGAATAACACAAACAGTCCTTGAAATCACAGAGACTGTTTATACTGTTAAGTAATATATACCTTATGGGGATAATAACTATAGAGGGATGAATAGTTAGAATAACAAAGTCAAATTAAACTACAAAACTTTAACTTTAGAAAGTAGTGTTCATTGCAGAATGACTCAGTTTTTTCTTTTTCCACCGCTGAAGCTTGAGCTGAGTACTGTTATAATTGTTACTAACTGGGAAATCTTCCAAAGCCAACTTATAGAAAGGCCCAGAAAGATACATTTTGATCTATTATCTAAAGCTAACCTCTACATAGGTCATGTAAATGGTAGAATGGGAGACAATGTTTTCCTTTATAAAAAGGTATTTCATCTACAAGAGTTATTTATGAATCCTAAACTCTGAAGTAACTTCTGCATCAGCACTGCTTCAACTTGTTTGCGAAGACACAGTGAAAATCTTGATACCATAATTAGAGAGCAGTACATAATCACAGGACTTGTATGACTGACTCTCTAAGCATGAACCTTCTTCTAACAAAGTCCTTGCTGCTCTTTACTTAGCTCACATGTCACTTGAACACAGTTGTCCTCACTTAGCTGGACACCTCTCCATTTGCAGGCTGGCTAGATGGCATGCACAAGAAATGCTCGAAGAACCTCTCCTGCTTTGTGAGACCGTAACGGTATTGCCAGTATCTGTTCTGCATTGCAAAATTACCACAGACACACAGTCCACATGCAGGCTTTCTACTGACCTGCGTTTCTCTGTTGCTTCCAGTCCTTCCAAAACTCTGGATTTGCAAGGCAAAGGCACTGGGTTTGTTACATCTGCACAGTCATGTGCTGAGCACAAGAAAAGGACAGTGGGCTCTGCAGGGGTCTGCAGTCCTACATCTATATAGTGCAGCTGCTGACCAGTGACCGCTGTTCTTCGCAAGTTCCTTCTCTCCAGAGATGGTATTTTGGGGAAAGAAAGGGTGTTTAACTTCCTTCTGACAGCTGGGCCTGGAAACCCTAAAAGCACTTTTGTCCCCCTCTTAAAACTTTCTGGAACCTGCCATTGCAGGAAAAAATACTTTACAGCTTTCATCACAAACTTGTATCCTAAACTGCTTGGTTTTCAACTTTCTGGGCTTGAATCGCAAGGGAAGCTTAGATTTGTTCTTGTGCTACCTGCTTTTCCCATCCCTCTGGCACCAGAATTTAAAGGAAACTTTGAAAAAATTATTTTTGCCTAAGATTGAAGGGAAAACAATCCCAACTCCTGCACGGGACAAACTTCATTCCCATGGAGGAAGCCATCAGGTAGCTGCTAGAATGCCCTTGTCAAAAGAGAGCATGACTGAGTGAGAAGCTAGAAAGCGAGGTGACAGACCTGTTGACAAAGGCACTTAGTTCAGACACAAAGTGTGTGGAAGAAGTTGGCCTCCAAGACTCTTTTTGTGAGACGCTTTCCAGCTGAGAAATACCATGCCCTTTCCAGCTTCGGCTTCCTTTTGCCACAGAGCGTGAAGGTGAAGCCTCACTGCCAGGCTCCCATGCCCTGCCAGCAGCACAGGGACAAGCAGGTCACCATGAATACATGTCTTGGTGTTTGAAAAGCCTTGCTTCTCGCCAGCAAGGCAAGGCCTGCCGGGGAACCACTCTTTGCCTGCAAGCAGAGCCTGTGTCGCTCTGTCACTGAGCAAAGAGGAGCAGGAGCAGTAGTAGCCGGCTAGCTCATAGCAGTGAGGACTGCTGTGGGCTGGAAAAGCAGCCCTCAGTTTCGGCAGCCAGTATTTTGTCTTCCTAGGAATAAATGTTGTTACTAAACTCTTGGCTAAAAGTGGAGGGCTCCGATCCTAAAATCACAGCGTGCCTAGGGTTCTGCTATTGCAGCTTGGAAGCCCAGCCAAGGTCCTGAGGTAGCTATTTTGGAGAAGCTGGGAGGCCCAGGGTTGCTACTGCAGGGGGAAATTAATTGCTTGGGCAGCCCAGCCTGCAAAAGGAGGCCAAGCAAGCCAGTGCACAAACCTCTGGAGTAAGTACCAAATGGGCTTTAAGTTGCCTGCACTGATGTTATTTCATACTCTGTCTCATGATACTCAGTTACAGGACCGAGGAAGCAATACTTCCTCAGGCTCTGGCAAGAAACTGTCTTATGTTTGCATGTGTACGAGCTTCCAAGTGTGTAAAGGGATATTCATGTGAAAAGTTAGCCCTGATGGAAGGAAACACACAAATATTCAGCAGGGAGCAAGCAGTGTTTTCTTATATATTCCTTTTCCTTCCTTCACATGTAAGTCTATTTGAGATTTTTCTGGACAGAATTTGAAGAAAGCAAAAGAAGCAAGTTTCCATCAGGAGCGCTGTTATAATGAACCTGTACATTAGAGGCTGTGGATGAGGTGTAATTCTGAGCATGCTTCCAGCAAACGGTATGGCTCTCTGTAATCCATGAGGAAAGCCTACATTTAGGTAACATGCGACAGCTGGAAAAGAAAATGACTGAGAGAATACTTGACTGCTAAGACCTACACCACTTCCAGAGGAAAAATACCTGTTTGACAAATCTATCAGGCGGTCTAGTGAAGGGGAAAAACCTCCCATCCAAAAAAATTCTTCCTTTCTACACAAAAGAGCTGAAACCAAGTGGGGGATAGGAAGTGACTGCAAATGAGTGAATAACAAATACAGATGACAACATGTGTCATCAGAAGAAAGTGAATGTCTTTGTGGCTTTCTTTAATCATCAAGGTGTATAGTCCTTCAGAGGAAAACAGCAGACATTTTGAAAGGGAAGGAATTCTGAAACGGAAGGAATTAATGTTTTATCTTGCTGTGAAAATCAAAAATGAAAATGAATGGACGCTGCATGTTGCAGTTCTGCATTCCTCCCTTACATTGCCTGCCAGGCAGCTCAGAGCCGGCAGCTGCAGGCTGCAAAGGGCTGGGAGCAGGCAGTGCTTGAACCATATACCTGTGTCCTTGCATAAGTAAAAGCCCATTGCTTTCCTATTATCCCTGGAAATAAGGGTTAGGCAAGCAGTCATGGAGGAAGTTACCCTGGGAACTTGAAGGCTCACCCTTCAGAAGGAAGGTAAGGGGCACACATCTAAGCTGTGAT
>JBCJKH010048492.1:37386-72673 GCA_039877255.1 Loriculus beryllinus
CAACTTCCCTGGGCAACCCATTCCAGTGCCTCACCACCCTCACAGGAAAGAATTTCTTCCTTATATCCAATCTAAACTTCCCATTTAAGTTTTAACCTGTTAGCCCTTGTCCTATCGCTACAGTCCCTAATGAAGAGTCCCTCCCCAGCATCCCTATAGCTCCCCTTCAAATACTGGAAGGCTGCTATGAGGTCTCCACGCAGCCTTCTCTTCTCCAGGCTGAACAGCCTCAACTTTCTGAGCCTGTCAAGCCTCATTGTCATTGTTATGACAATGAGAAGCTCTTTGTAGAAATTAGACTGCAGAGATATTATGGGAACTTTACTCAAATGCTGTGAAACTGTACTATTCATTAATCCTTTTGTTCAGAACTCCTCTATTCCAGGCTAATGGATTGTAAGATTTTTCATTCTGCCTAAGAGGAAAGGAAGCAGGTTGCTTCCTTATAGCTGTTTCTCTCAATATAGAAGAGACCGTACATTGTGCTGTTGGCAGAGGTGGGCAGTTATGCAGTGATGTAAGGAATTTAACAGAATTAAATAATTTTTTTTCTAAATCAGAAGAGTAATCTTAGATTCTTCCCTCCCCAGAAAGGACCTGAACAAGCGTGGTAATGTGTCTGCAGAGTATTATGAATGGCATGTGTTGCTGTTAGGCAATAGATCAGCCAAGAGACCAGCCTCCTGAGAAGCTAAACACTTGGTTTCTGCAGGTCTATGCACTGCCACTAAAAGAACTGTCATAATCAAATTTCTCTGCTTCAACTCACAGTGCCAGGAGACCTTTCAGCATTTTCTTTCCTTCCCATTTTCCTTTTTTCTCCTTTCTGAGGAGTCTTTGTATTGCACAGCTTGCAAAGTTGTTAAAATCAGAACAAAGTAGAACAAATCAATCATTTCTCCATCTTTAATGAAGTGATCAAAGAAAGAATGAACATACGTACTCAAAGTGATGTAGATGCTCAAAGGCCTCAACAAGACACTCTTGTTTGGGAATAGAAACTGCTATTTTTCTTTTTTATGATTCAGGTATTTATTTTCCATTAATCTGACAAGAAGTATATTGAAGCAAATATATCTTCCCTAATGGCTTGGCTACGACATGGAATTTCAGGAGCTACATTAAAAAAAAAAAAAAGTTATATTATTGATCCAAAAATAGCTTTAAATGACAATGCTAAAAAATGATAAAAGAGTCCTTATTCTAAGACATCACTCAGTCACAGGTAAAACTGTAAAGATCTTGTAAATGGAGCAAGATCAAAGAGCATCACTAGAATTAAGTTCATAGCGCTAACTACAATATCTGTGCGTAAACCACAGCAAATTAGATTTGATTTGTTTGTTCCTGCCCCAAAAACCTTCTTCAGGAATAAACTATCATTGCTTACCTTTGTATTTTTAATCCAGAGAAAAAGTGAGGAAGAGATCTGACTCCTAGGCGTTATCTATGAACCTGCTAATACCCCTAGCAAGTGGGGTATTGCAGCATGCTGGTGCCGGAATTTAGTGGGTTATCTGGGACAGTGGTAGCCAGGGTTTCTCCTTGGTTTTAATCCAGCCAGGCAGTACATCCACAGCAGTGCCACACAGTAGCACCAACTCAGTGAGACTCTGAGCAAGTATTTGTCAGTCGAAGTTTTTCCTCCTCCAGCCTCTTTGCTTTCAGTGCCAGGCTGATGGTGTTTTAGTCAGCAGGGTCTTTCTGCCTAGGCACGCTCTACCCAGGAAACATTTAGGTGCTGAAGATGTTTCCTTAATGCCTGACTCTGTTTGAATTAGTATTTGCAAGCATCATCTCAGCTGCAGGGCTTGTTGGGCTTTGCTATGAAGTGTTCAGGTCTTTAGTTGTCCACTGATCAAAAGTAGGCTATCTGGTTTTATATCAAATTTTGATGGTAGTCATATAGAAGGTACGCTTTGAATATATCTTCGCCCCTTGTCAGTGTACCAAACCATAACACAGGCTGAGCTATTTTGTTAATTTGTTATGGTATAATTTTCTCCTTAGAGCATCAAACCACAAAAAAAGATTATAGGAAATCTTAGCAAAGTTATTGCCATTTATCCAAAACCAGCAACTATTCACTGTGATAAAGAACAGAAAGGAGTCAGTGGTTTGCCACTATTCCTAAGTTACAGATAGCAGCTCAATCATTAACACATTACGTATCAGCTGAGATTTGATTTTTTTTTTTCCCAGTGATCTTCTTCCTTTACCTTAATTCTTTATAAACAAATCTGGGGATAGGTGAAAGTTTTCAAGAGGCAGCAATAGTTTTATAGTTTTTAATACATTACGGTGCCTTTCAGTTGAAATCATAGAATCATAGAATAGTTTTGAGCACAGTGGGGCATCTTATTCTGTGCTGTTGAAGCTTTTCAAAACTTTGCAAAATATCACTCACGGAGCTTCTCCTAAATTGTGAAAACCACATCTCCTCTAAAAATGAATATAAAACTAATCCTGTTTTCAAACATACACATGCACACATATGCAAGTTGCAGTGTCATTTTCATTTCACAGGATGCACAAAAGCTTTTCTTTGGGGGGTATTTTTCACTGCTCACAGTCGCATTTTCATTTACCAAAAGAAAATCATGTTTCTTGATTATAGTCCTGATTATTCATAAACCAGAAAGCCCCACAGTTTCAGTGATGCTGGTTTCTCAAAAGTGCCATTTTAAGGAAGGTCATTCAGAAAGTTTTGTTTGAAGCAGATAGGTGGTTCAACCTTTTCAGGCTCATCTGTTACTTTTCAAAGCATCCACGGAATTGGTGAAGGATTTATAGAACACACTGTTTCAAAGATAGGCATAGGGTAATGACAAGAGGAGAGAATCACTGCAGTGTATTGCAGGCCCAGGCTGTGATGTGGTGTTTCCATCATTGGGAGCATTGAAGAACATATTAGAAAGATGTGATAACAGAATACAATATTATTATAAGGGTAATTTGCCTTATCCTGAAGCAGAAATAGCCATGCAAACTATTGCATTACCTTTCAGCCCTATGCTGTTTCTATTATTTTTATTGCAGCACACAATGGGTTTTTCTGGCATTTTTTTCCAAGCTAGAGCTGTACAAAGCATTTGGTAAGAAACATGAAACTCATGATTACCAAGCTGTATGCTTGGTAATAATGCTGCAAAAGTTCACTTTCTAAAAATGAACAGATGAGTTTTATTCCAGAGGATCAAATATGACAAAAAATGTGTACTGTACTTGCAGAAAATGGCCAAATGAAACCTTAGGCTGCTATTAGACAAAATGATATTAAAAGCATAATCAATCTATATGTCATATACGAAATCAATAACAAATTATACTGGAAAAACTGTAACACTCTAAAAAGCAACCGCTATTTTTCCAGTTGTCACTCTAGGCCAGCGATGGTGTCAGAATTTATATAGATTTTCAATAGCAAGTGTTAATGTATTCTGTGCTAAGTATAAAATTGGTGCCAATTTTTAATTTTTTAGGTTTTTTTCTTAACATAATGGGCTATTTTGTATCTTCCTTTTATCTACTGAGTTTCAGCATGGAGACAAATAATTAAACCACTACCACAACTTAGATGGCAGCTATAGGTTCCTATATCAAATTATAATGCATAGTTTTATGCATGACTGAGAACTTGCTATAAGAAAGCAACATGTTTAATAAGCTCATTTACTTATTTACATACATAGGAAGATTTGGAGTTTTGCTACTTGCTATTGGACATTCCTGAGTAGGAAGAAAAAAACTGAATCAGGAAAAAATAAGCTGAGAGAAGCACTGTCAGATTCGGATTACTTGAATAAACTATGCTGTGCTAACTTGTTATTCTTTGTGGCTCTACTATAATTAATACAAACATAGATTCCACTCTGTCACATGGAGTCAAAACACTTAACAGGGAGAAAGGGGGTGCCAAAAAACTGAAATCACTCAAGTGTTTTTCCCAACCAAGCACATTCCATCTCAGTTCAGAATGGTATCCTTTATCCATTGTGGAAGCAGCTCACAACTCTTACCTATTTCACCTTTATTCCCTTGTATAAATCCCTTGCCTTGCAGAATCCTGGGTCCAAAGTCTCAGATAGGCTGCTTGGATTTTTCTGTCAGTGTATGAATTTCATGATTAAATTTTTTGCCAAACTGATAATAAACACGACACACAGAAATGTTCAGGAAAAATTATCAGTATGAAAATCAGTTGGAAGGGAAGGTTTTTCTGAAATACAGATTTCACCTTCCTATCAAGTCCTCCATTGCAGCAGCCATGGTCTTCCTACAGCATTTTCAGCATGGCTTTAAGGAAAGCCCCACACCTTTCTCTTTCTTTTCCCTCACCCCCAATACCCTTTTTGAGGGGGCAGTGCCGAGAAACCTGTAGGTTGCAAACTTGAAAAAGCTGTGTTTTCAACAAGAAAAACAATCACAAGTACCAGTAAGTACAAAAAAAGTAACACAATCAAGATGTTAAGATAAATCTGCCGAGAACACTTACACTCTATGTGCAGCAGTATATAACAATCTTAGAAGATGAATGGCTCACAAACAGCAGCAGATTAAAATATGCATCGCACAGGGACATTCAAATCCAGCAGGAGTCACGTCTGGATTTCAATACCGAGGGTCACTCTGGGTACACACAGCGGAACCCACCTTAGCTGAACTGTCATTTCTCACTCTGCACCTAAAATGATCTATACCAAACCTTCAATCACGCTGGGAATATCTGAAAAGATACTAATGTTTTGGTCATAACTCAGATCTGCCTCTGCATGAAATAAAGCAGCCTACATTTTTTTTAACTAAGTTATCAACGGGGGGATTTCTGAAGGCCAGTCATGAGCAAGGAAGAGCTTGCCCATGGCTTTGCACAGAGACTGGATGACTAGGGGAGGAGTTATAAAGAATCTGTATGGGTATTTGAAGGTCTGGCACATGATTTTGGGATGTATAAATGAAATCTGAAGAGGGTGATGCACCCACAGTGGTGGTTTAGTGGTCAAAAACAAGGTCATAAGCTCGTTATCCGCTGAGGCCCTGCTTGCACAAATGACCAGTTTTCATTTCATGGAGCTTCAATTTATCGTGTGCAGGCAGCTAACTTTAAAAATCAAGCAAGACATTTCAGATCAATAAATAAAGCTTATTCTGTATTACAGACGGTTGTGAATTTAATTCTAAACCTTTTGAGGTTTTTAGGTTATTACTTCCTTCAAGATCTTATCCCTGCTGTTACATTTCAGCATGAGCATATTTTATAGCAGTTACTGAAACATCCTGTGATTGGGAAAACAGAGTGACAACGGGGAACATTTTGTTATCAGACATAACAACACTGCATCAGTCATCTTGAGACGACTTGTCCAGGCACAAATAAGAAATGCCAAATGCCTTCTGCATCACGGATTTCGTCTAATAACCCCATCACTGTGTTTACACACTAAGTGCTGTAGGTGAATTCTGGTCAGACTGCTGTTTCCTTCTGCCAGCTGGGTGTTAAGAACTGCACACACGAGGCTGTCTCTCTTTTGTGTAAAAGCCCCCTCTGCTGGACCAGTCTGACATGGAATACGTAAAAATACCAGATCGATCCCGCTTCCCCCCCAAAGTAAGACAATTCTCTATCAGCTGCCCCTTCTACAGGGAGCCCTTTTCCTGACTGGAAATACAAGTCACAGAAGTGGGCAAGCTGTCTAAAATGCAGCATGCTTTGATGAACACATACCTCAACTATCCCACACATGAGGTGAGCAGAAGGCCTTTTCTCCAATTTTTGGAGGATACGTATGTTTCAGGCTCTTTCCCAATGGCCAGCCTCATGCCAAGGAGGTTCTGATCTAGTCGAGGAAGATGCCACTCTCCAAGAGATGTTTTGTACAACAAAACATTTGTCTTTGTGAAGGTGATCCTCCATATACCAAGGACCATCTAAACTGGGTGAGATGTCAGAAGCTGAGAGAATAAAACCAACATGTTCCAGTGAATTGATCATGCAGCTCTGCCACCTGGAAACCACTGAGTATCAGAGAAGATGTAGAATAAAAGTAAAGATTATTATTTTCCTAAACATGAGGTTAAAGAATCATTTACTCTGTTCAGAGAGAGATACTGAGAAATAAGTCTGTAGCACTCTAACCTCTTTGCTCTGGTTTAGCTCAATGTTGCACGCATCCCTTTCACCCAACAGCCTCTGAAACCAAAACACACCCTCAGTTACATTTGATAGGTCTCCATGTCTATCTGACTCTTTATATGAGCTCCATCGTTACAAGTTGCCTTCTTTCAGCTAGGTCTTGACTCAAGGAAAGCTTCCCAATTTTCCCTTCTATTTGCTAGGAAGCTCATTCAGCATCTAAGCTGCACACCCAGAGATGACTCCTGTCCAGGTACTCCATCAATGTGTTCATTAGCACACCAGTAAATATACAGCTGTTTTCAACGAGCTGCTGTCTACAGCAGAGCTAGCTTTTAACATGCAAGAAGCGAAAGACCTGTGGGTGCTTGCTGTACAAAACTGTATGCTGTCACCACCTGACTTTGTAGTAAACCAAGTTATGCTACCTTGTCAGTGTGAATTTTCCTGTGAGGCACTTCTGCTTAAGCAGTTAATGATGGTACAAATCTATGAGTTCAGCATCTAGCCTGCCCGCAACAGTCATTTATACAACCTATGTGAAGTTCTTCCTGATGGCTGGTGAAAGGAGTTTCACGTTTCAGAACTAACAAAACGGATTATTTTGACCATGCAATGTTTTATAACACGTGCTGAAAATGGCATTTAACACAAGCTTGTAAGTGAGCCAGTGCCGCAGCCACTCACTCTGACTTGGTAGAGACTAAACACGACAGTAACTAACATAAATATGGGGACTATGGTGAGTTTGCAATAAATCTCTACTATACATGGCTTTCTGGAGTTGTGTGATGGCATGTCACTAAGACAAAAGAAGATGCATTCCCAGTAGACAAAGGCAAGAATTGGAGAGGAAAGGTCCAAAAACCATTGAAAGATGAGAGCAAAAAACATCTGAAACATATGATTAAGAAGAAAGGAGCCCCTTAATTTTGTGAGAACTTAAAAGGAATGTGAGGCAAAGTACTCAAGGAAAGGCTTACAAATAAAGCTTTGCACAAGGAGTGTTTAATAGAGGAAGAATTTTTACCAGCATTTTCATTGCAGGTAAAAATGGCAGAAGGGCACCAAGGTGTGGGGGAAGAGAGAGGCTGATCAGTGAGAATGAGGTGGCACAGTTTCATGGAAAAGCACCACAGGGTTGGAGGAGGACCAATTCATACAACTTCCCAACCTATTTGCTGTGAACTATCACACCTCAAAAACAATGAAAATGAATAATGTCCCTTTGCTGTGGCAAGCATATTGCAAATCAGTACATGAATCTGAGTCTTCAAATGACTTATTTTCTGGAATATGTGTTCCACGTGGACAAACTGTGAGATAAGACTCAACTCTTTGCCTCAGATACACTTCTGTCACTGTGGGAAAATGTTACTTTCTCTTCCTGACTCCACGACCTCTAAAATGAGAATAATCCTGCTTTATCTGACCTTTGCAAGGATTAATATTCTGAGATTGTGAGAGCTCAGGTACAGTGATATCCTGAAAGAGATGAATACACAGCACTCTTACCAGCCCTTCGGCTCCAAAAATGAACATCTTACCCCTCTGAGACAAAAGAAGATCCACTGTTTTCCACTTTGGTGTTGTAGTCCTTGTCTCTCCCTGCCACTGATCTGAGAACCCAGGTGGAAATCAATCAAATCAGTAAAACCCACTTCAAAGCGCACTTTTAAAGCTGGTCTTTTTTGACCAGAAAACCCTCACAAGTCTTGGTCAGCAGTATTAGCTAACATGGTATTTCCTAAGTTCCTTCTTTAAATTCTTTGAAACAGGAGACAAAAGAAAAATCAGGCACAAGGTTACGACCAAAACTTTCTAAATTCAGCCTCTTGACCTCCAAAGCATTTCCTTAAATATGAAACAGTGCAGCAAACTTTACCCTTTTGTCTTCTCCTTCTCCCTATGCACTGTACAAATTGGTCTCTTTCATTCCCTCTCAGCATTTTTTTCTTGGACTAAGGATGTGTCAAAGGGATCTCATCCCACGTCATTATCTCAATTCAGCCACGTGGAAATAGCTCTTTTTCACTCTGAGCTTTCACCTACTTGAATTTTAAACCTCACAGTTATGTCATTGTGTAATTTTTGATCAGTTTAAATTCTATCTTTCACCCACAGTTGGAACTGGAACAGCTCATTCTCAGCAAATAATGCATCCCATGATGTAAGGATCTCTTTCCATCTGCAGAATATTTGAGACCACTTGTAATATCCTAAAATGTATCTCTTGTTCTGCTGCTGCCAAAAGGACTGTTTTGTTCTATAAAGTTTTAGTGGTAAACAGCATCCTGCAAACATCTACGCAAGCATTTAATTTACCAGTTATCTCAATAAGAACATGTGTAATTATCTCCCAAGTAAACAAATACTTAATGTTCCAGACTGAAGCTTGCTCAGCTATTATTGGTCACACTTGGGACTGGTTCCAGCCCTTTGTTGAGAGAGCAAAAATAATTGTATAGCTTACGTATATTTCTGTTTCACTGAATACTTTTGCATTAGAGTCTGAATTTAACTCTTCTCAGATATTTTCCCAACACATTTTTTCCCAGAGAACAGACAAAACCAGCTATAAAACAAGGTGCCAAAGTTCACTCAAATATTAATTCATAGCAAACATATTTTTGCAATACCCACTTTCAAGCATATGGCTATATATCCTCAGCCAGCAACAAGGCTTCTCATTGACAGTGCTAAGGTCAAAATCCTTATGATTACATTATAGTGCTTATATTAGCCTCCTTCAGAGAGAATAGGAAGGCTTGTTAACAGATTCATAAAACCAGTGAAAAGATTAACCCAGTCATGCAGGCATATAAGTTTTTACTGGATATATATGCTTTTAGAACATGCTAAATAACCTGATCAGTCTTTACTGTTATGTACTGAATTGAGAATGGAGTCAGTTTCCCCATATATTAGGAGATATATATTAGATCCTGAATATCTATCAGTATTATAATTCAGTATTGCTTTTATTCTACTGGGTCAGGTTAAACAGCTCCTGGATTCCTGATTATACCAAGTAGTGAGGAAAACCAACACATAAAGAAACCAGCTCTCCTTGTTAGCATGCTACGGAACTTGCCTTCGCACTTATCTGAAGTGACAGTCCCTCTGGGTATACACTCACTGCTCTCCTTTATTTAAATGCTGCAGCTTCCTTCCTTTAAATGTACTTCTGAATGGAAGACCAAACAACTGCTGTTACACCCTAATTTAATCTGTGTAAAACCTCACATCTAAAGTGTATACTCTGTAAAATGAAAGGGGATGTTAGCACTTAGTACAAATGCCCAAAACACAGCATATGTATGATATGCCTCCAAAGGAGTTTAGAGACCCAGTTCCTGGCCTGTCTGCAAGATGCTCACACTGACATCAAGAGACACAGAACACTTTGGCAGACTAACCAGCTAGTTTTAACACAGTTACAGTTAACTCCTGGTGGTCCATGGACAGATTATCTAGTCTGTGGTTCAGTGGGGTCCTGCTTTCCCAAAAAAGCCTTTGGCCACCATTTAGAACCCAGCATTTTTATCAGTTGCCAACATTCTGCCAACATTGCAGTTTATTGTTATCTACCAAAATCTTGAGTATATGTAACTTGTGGCTAGCCCCATTTTATATGGTATGTATTGCCTTTTTTCACTTTAGCCAATTTATTTCCTATTAGTCTACAGGATTAAGAACTAGCTGTGCCCAAACACTTTTTTTAATGTTTTGAACAAGAATCGTCAAATTTTCCTGTAGGCAAAAAGAATTTCTTTCTAAAATAAACCCCTCAAATCCTCTTTTTCCTCCAGGTACATATTTCTGTAGAGAAATTAGATCAGTTTTATATCTCTTCACCTTCATATCTTCCACATCAAAAACAATAACCCTAGTTTCTATCCCACTTGTGCACACTTCATCAAATTTCTTCCCAATTTATAGTTTGGGGAGAATATAAAACAAATTCTCCCAACACATCCTCAAAAGATTTGATGTGAGCTTTGGGAGGAACACTGCATGTGTTTTAAAATGACATGAATTAGTTCACATCTCTGTTTAATGGCATGGTCTGGCAGTAGTGCAGGCTGGGCTTTGATAATACTTATTTTACAGCTTCAAAGGAAAAGCAATTTCCTTGTTTCTGCAACCTGAATTTGTGCACTTTGACATGCTAGTTGTCAATACCAGGAATACTTATTTCTTGGGAAAAATGAAAGGAAAAACAAGGAAGGAAACAGTTTGTAGTGTAAAGCCAATGGGAAAATCACCTGAAATGCCATTATCTTTATCATGATTCATCCAGCTATTGCCTCAGAGCAGTGTTTCTCATGTTTGGGCTGTGTTACAGAAGCAGAAACTAGAGGGGTAACCCCGGAATCAGAGACAGGATTTAGAAAAGAAGGAGACACCTTCTCAGTAACAGTGGTTTACAAATAATTTCCATTCTGATTCACTGGGTTCATGGAAAACCATCTGCTGGAAGAGAGCCTGTACAATTCCCTTGCTGAACAGTCACCTGCGGACTGTGATCCTGCCGCCATGCCTCCCTTATCAGCTCCCTTGAGCTTCCTTTTATATGCTTCAAGGAGATGAAAAATGTTGAAGGCCTGTAAGACCACACTTAGATTCAGTGAGTTGTTGCTGAATGACTCTCTCACTATGCTTATGTTCTCTGGCATGCGTACCACTTGCATTGCTCTGGGTCATACTGCCCTGATGATCTGTGGAGAGAACTGGTGAAGGCTGCCACAGCCCCTTTCTCTCCTGATGGAATGCGCACTTAGGTTTCCTTCACACAGAAACCAAGGGTGCCAGCGATACGGACATGTGCCAGTTCCCTTGAGCAATGGCAACAGGTTTGGCCAGGCAAGCAGGAGACCTAGGAGATGAGAAGAGATCCCAGTTTAGACATAAATCTGGATATCATGAGTGACTTTCTTTCTCCTTTATCTATTTGTGGAAGCTTCAGCCCAACCAGAAACCACTGAAAACAATGAAAATGCACCATGAACTCTGCAGAAGCAGCAAGATCTTTGAATGTGTTTGGTATTTTTACTTTAGATGTGAAAGCAGTGAGGACAAAAAGACAACAGAGGAGGGTTACTGCTGAAATGGTCCATGAGGGTGTTGTTGAGCCATGGGCACATTTTAGAAGCCACCCAGCTTTAGCTAATGCAGCCACAAAGAACTGTATGTTGGGTGGGTGGATGTTAGTGGCTTTCTGCACTCATGAAAACAACTCACACTCTCCATGCCCTGTTCATAAATACAAATAATTCTTCTCTCCAGCCAGGATTCATTAACTTCAGTAAAGCACATAAGAGTTCAGATGGAAGTGTTTTCTCTATAAATATAAATACAGGCAAATGATATTACACATGGAGATACTATTTCTTTAAGAAATGTCACTGAAAGACATTTAGGGCACTATGAAGGTTTCTTCAGGAAACCTCAAAAGGTCTCAGAGAGCGAAAGCTGTGAGCTGGCTCTGTTCCATTAATGTAAGCCCTGCTCCATTAATTTTGATCTGACTTTAATCAGGCAAGTTATCAATATACTTTTTCCAAGACAGCACTGGACATGTACCCCAAAATTTTAATTTCTGAATGTTAAAAATAACAGTCTCTTTTGCCAGAAGCCCTTTATAAATGCATGCTAAATAAAACAGCACCATTAAGTTAAAAGGGGCTGTTAGACACCTCGTAATATTAATTGGCATTTTGTACCTCCTCAAATGTTCAAAGAAACAAGCACAAATTACACAATTAATCCCAGCTGTTTGGGATTCTTTTGCTCCATTGCATTGGCCAGCTCTGTGCCTGCCCATGTGGGCCAGGTCCCGGTGCCAGGAGGAAGAGGATGGTATGACCTAGTGTATGCTGGCCAGCTTCCTTGAGCCCACCCTGCCGCTTGTGGTATTATGTCAAGCCAAAGACCACCTTTTCTGGCAAGGTTTTCTACGCACAACCACTTACCAGAAGCTGTGACTCCCCAGGCTACAAAGCAGCTCTATGTCCTTGTGTGCTGGGCAAAGCTAGATAGCAGCTTGCTGCTAAATACCTTCCCAGGGTCCATTGGCCCCTGAAGCAGGGAGGAGGCTACCATATGGTATTGCAAGCCCATGAGACTTGGCTCCCTAGAAAGGGCAAACCAGGCTCAGCAAGTAGTGCAGGATGAGGTTGTGTTCCCCCGGTACTCCATCCTCAGTTTACAGCGGAGGATACTCCTGAGAGCCAAAACTGCAAGGTGTCCCATGTGTTCAAAGCAGTGGAGGAGCCCCTGCTTGCCTCCAAGTTTCTCAGGGCATCACTGTGGGAGAGGAAACCCCTGAATCTGCAGCAAAATGTGATTTGAAGTTCAGACCACACACAGTCTCCCCAAAGCTTTACCACTCTCACCTACTACTGAACATGAAGTTTGTTTTCCTAATGCAAAATACAACTATAAACAGGCTAAGCCAAACAGAGTTCAAGTGTCTCCTCCTGTCCTCTGGAAGAAGGTGAGAACACGGGTTTCTCCCTTCTCTCAACAAACTGATGCGTTTGGGCAGCTAAATGGGTTGATGCACATGGCTCAGCCACAGGGACAGTCCGCATGGGAATAGTGAAAAAAAAGCTTTTAACCTAAACCTCTGCAAAAAAAGATTTGTCTTGCCAGTGAAAACTTTGACCAATGTGTCATACTGTCTTTCCCCAGTCCCCTATTTCACTGCCAACTGAGCCTCATTTTGAAGCAATTAGACAAATTACTAATTGCTTCAAAATGTATTTAACATTAAAAATGCACTAATATAATATATGTATTATATGTTATATTCATTATAATATATATTATATATTAATTATATAATACAAATATAATATTCAAAATGTACTAATTACTTCAACTGTACAAGTTACTGATTCCTGGTTGGGTCCCTGCACTGAATACACACATAGAGCTATAAATTTTTTAAATAGAAATTATTCAAACAGCTGAATTGATAGCCCATCAAGATCAAGGGTCAAATTGCATTGATTTTAACAGGATCAGGCCTTCACGATGTGGTATGTAGTAATCCATGCTAAATGCACAGATTAATGATGGAGCTTAGGTAAAGTAGGAACAGTTTATTTCTGATCTCTAAAGATTCCTTTAATATGGGTCCCCAGATCCCTGTTTTCTGGGTTCTCACATTAGAGCACTGTGATATTTCACTTACCTCTGCATTAATCAGTCAGTAGTAGTACAGAACTGCAGAGTTTTGGTGTGGGGGTTGCCAGTGTTTGGGTTTTTTGATTAAAACTGAATAAACTTTAGCTGGATAATGCAATCTAGGAATGTCTAGTGAAGGCATCTAAACATCTCCACTCGTAGACAACTCAAGATGCACCAAATTCAAATCTTCAGATTAAACCCTGAAAGATTCCAGGGGCGGTTTCAGGTATGAGTGGCTCCATGACCTGGGCTGCAGAGCAGACCCCGAACTCAAAGGTATATTTTCTGTGTACCACTGTACACTGCTTGCTAACAGTGCCCCAAGTGCCCTGCACACATGATTTCAGAAGGAAAAAAACACAAATCCTCATGGTTTGGTGAGAGGGTGCTCCAGTTACAGGACTGTGTCCTTTGGTGCATCTGCAGAAGTAATGGCATTGGGTAAGTTGCATAATCCTCTCTTGAAAAGGCAGACTGAAGAAGATGAATGTGAACACGTTATAAGTGTTTTAACTGGTTTTTACACTTTTACTTGTCAAAAAATACATATAAATCTCTGCCTATGCAAGAAGTTTAATATCCTCTACTGCATCTTTTTTCCCAAACCAGCAGGGCAGAATTTGATATAAAATTCAAGAAAAAAGTCTCATTTGCTTATGGAAAGCTACACTGTTGTGCTCTTGTTCCGATTCACTCTTTGCATTTTCATTTCCTGACAGTGACCTTTTCTGAATGTACAAACATGTAGGCTGGCTGTTTAGAAAAGCAAAATTAAATCCTCAAGTTTTGCCTTTCTCTCTCTTTTTCCTGTTCTATCTTCTTAATAAACCAACCAGCTCCCCTCAGCTCAAGGCTCTGACCCTGCTTGCACTATCACCCAAGAAACTGCCGGCACTGCATAGAATTGGACATGTATCACACAAACTTCTCCCAGGCTGGGAACTGAACTCTGGCTCCCTAGTATTCTACAGTTCAGCATGGCATTGTCCATAGGAGACAGGGTGAGTGATGAATGGAGACCGACAGGAGCACCACTCAGTGACTCTGCTGGGGGCTGCTCACTGGTTTCAGCAGGATGCTCAGTTGGTACCCTGCAGAGGCCCTAGGAGAGCTGTTTCTGCTGGTGAGGAGTCCCTGTGGAACCAAGCTTGGTTATTAACAGGGCCTCACATGTAATAGTAGAAAGTGTTTGTCAGCCCTCACCTTGCTCAAAGCATTTCATGCCTCACACTTTCCTTTAGGACATTTCTTACTCCTCATCACTGGTGGGAGGTGCAACCCCATCATTTCAAGAGGCTGTTTACCAGACACCATGGGGCAGTCTAGAGGGAAGCAATGAAAAATGGATTTCTGCAGCTCAGAAGGGGGTCTGTCCAACTAAACCTGACATTGGTTTGCTTATTAGAGACTTCAAGAGCTCTTAGTTGCGAATGTATACGCAATGTGACACCATGCTCACCTGTGGTTTTCCTCCATTACAAATTTTTCAGTTGCCACAGGTCTTTGCAAAGCAGAAAGGAGGCAGGGGCCAGACCTGCAGGTACCACTGGTGTAACAGGTCCAAATCTGGCCAACAGGACTTACCCATTTACAGCAGGTCTAAACCAACACCAGGAAACTCAGCCTGCCTCTGGCTGTGCTTCATGTGTTCTATAGACACACATTGTATGTGGTTAATCATGCTTACAGGACCTTCACATTTAGTACTCAGTGAAATATAAAATGTTTCTTTTATCTATTGAATCTTCACTATCTGCAATTATTCCCCAGGGAACAGCAGATAGTGAGTCAGCAGGCACAGATTTAATTATCAGTTTTTACTGTAAAATGATGATGTTTATTGATATTACTATCACACAGACACTGAAATGAAGCAGATGTTAATCTGAGGTTAAGCTCCAGGAGGCGCCTAGCAGTCTGACCAAAGGGACTGATGTTCATCAGATAATAAAAGAGACCTCCCTCCCTTCCTCCCTCCCTCTGAAGGCCTACATAGAGCCCACAGAAGTACAGCCTTGTTTTGTAAATTCCCCCTCACACTGTTTCCAACCACCTCTGCCAAGCAGCTTGCCCCTTAATACAAACCTATCAGCTCCAGCAGACTGATACAAAGCCCCTTAATACAAAGCTATCCAGTTCCATCCTATTTTGCTTACGCAGGAACTTCATGGCTGTGTTTGTTTGGTTGATTTTTTTTTTTTTCCCAGTATGTCCTAAAGAGTGATGCCAGAGAAGCTGGAAACAGAAGTGGTCACAAAGTGGTTGTAATGTTACAGTTGTGAGCAGAAAACCTGTCACTGATTCTCATCACATCATCTGCCTTAAATCCACAGCAAGGCAAAACACTGCTCTCCATTTCAGATGGTACAACATAAAGGAAAGGGACCTTTAGTGGGGAAGGAGAGGATGTTGAAATAACAGCAGCTTTCTAGCTTCTCAGTCTGCCATCCGTTTCCAAGTGTTGAGAACAATGATCTAACAGTCTATTTACTAATAAAAATGATGCTGGCTGCTGGTACTCAGTGAAATATATTTGTGTTTACCATAAGAACTTGCAACAGGACTAGCAAGCTAGTGCAAATGATTGTTCAGATGGCTAATTTTTATAGTGATTTCACTGGTACACTTTTTTCCTGACAAGAACATGTCTGCCAGTATCATTAGAAAAGGAGGGAAAAGAGAACCCCATCTTCTATTTTCTAGATAAACACTAGTGCCGGATCCTACAGCACTAGTAGGATTTATGTTTTTTAAATTAAACTACATTTTATTTTTATTATTATCATCTCTGGATCAGCTAGGACATTTTTAAGCTCCACCATGTTGCTGCAATACCCAGACTCTTCTGGTCTGCTCCCAACCCAGCAACGGCATGGCCCAGCCCTGTGCCCAGCATGCTACACCAACAGGGTGACCTTGCTCTGGCACTGGTTGGGGTAGACCTGAGAAAGTCTCTGGGCACAACACTGGGACATGGCTTAAGTAAGCTCTGCACGGGAAGGGAGTCGTATGCACCCAAATTCCTGGCTGTCTCAAGGGGTAAAGACAGAGAAAAGAGACACAAAACACCACATTGTCCAAACTCAAAGAGCAGTTAAGCATTGAACCTGGAACTGGAACAGAAAGTTGCTGGATTATGTTGATTCATACAGTCTCTTAGGCTACATTTTCTCTGTTAAAGTCAAAATCAGAAAGAATTAGAATATGAAGATGCTCTCTTGAGATCCTGCTCTTGCCACCAACCCCAGCTTGGCACCTGCACATAGGACCCTCGACAAGCTGATGCTGGTATATATTTAAAATTATGTAGAAAGGTTGCTTTAAACTAACAGAAAGAGATTTAATACCACTGGAGACTAGCAGAGTTAATGAGGTGGGGGAGCAATGATCCTTTTTTCCAATTAAGAAGACAAAAAGGAGAGAGACCAACCTTTGGAATTTCAACATGCAAAACCAGATAATTTGCAAGAGAGCCACATTCAATCTCTGTGCCTAGCTGAAGGGAATTTGTGGTTTCATTTTGGGCCCTTTCGGACTGTTTTTCATGTCAAAATTACATATTTTCTATAATTTGTCTCTCTTCCAAGATCTACTGAAACAAAGGAAACATTCGAATGAGATTTGAGGCAACTTCTTTCTCACCTGTCAGGAAGGTAATCCCCAACCTTCAGATAAATGCGGGCATGTGGTTTCCAGTATTCTCACTCCATATGTCTTCACAAACACCAAATAGATCTAACACAAAAGGACATTTTTTTTCCCCATAGATCAAAAGGATACAGTGATGGGCCTTGCCCAGGACGATCCAGACTTTCATCCATTTGATGCCTTCATTTGCACTCCCTGTAGAAATGCAGACTGCTGGCACAGAAATTAGGAGACAGATTGAAGGTACCAACCAATTCCAGCACTTTTAATCTCAGCCATATCAGCTGTAAGGTGGAACTAAAGTATAATGTCCAATTTAGAAATTGAGCTTTACAAGTAAACACTGACACATTTTGACCACTGTAACTCTGAAATAAGGAAGACACTTCATGGTGGTGTTTTGTCGTGATCTCATTCCTAAAGAAAAATAGGGTTTGATGCGTTGTATCGGTGCTCTTCCTCCAGTATTTTGTAGTAAACATTATGAACACTATAGATCTTAAATCTGCTGCTTACATAGTACCCTGCTTCTGGGTTTGAAATCTGTCATCATGTGCTCATGTTTGTGCGGGGTTTGGAGAAACATCAATGAAGCAGAGAGAGTGGCTCCTGCAAAAGAGCGAAAATGAAAGGCAGACATAAAAAGCCATCACTGGTGCACTGAGCCTTACTGCCAGTACCAATTAAAGAAAAGTTTATTCTGTGTATGTGCATTTCTGTGAGGAATTTTTGCTAGTACATCACTTTCAGTCACCAATCATACCTTATAGTGCTGTCCCCTGTTTATAGAGTAGGTCTAGCCCTTCCAGCCAGGCCAGATGGGGTGGGTTTTGAGCAACCTGGTCTAGTGGAAGGTGTCCCTTCCCACAGCCAGAGTTTGGAACTACATGATCTTTAAGGTCCCTTCTCAACCCAAAGTATTCCATAACTCTGTAATTCTATCATTCTCTTACCCAGAAGCAACAGTTTCATTTGCTATAAAATGCAATATATGGTGAAAACTTGAGGCACCAAGCTTTAGCAGCCTTGGTACAACCAACAGCTCCGTATTTCCTATGTGAGCCACTGTGTTTGGCACTGGCATGTAGAAACTGACAATTGCCAAGTCAGTCCCACATTTATTGGCTAGATGTGCATCTCCCAGTGCTTTTGCTTTTCTTGCTAGATGGCTGGACACCTTCCCAGAGCAGGGAGACAGGGATAAAAAGGGGAAAAAAAGCAGTAGTTTAAATGGGATTCTGCTATTGGAGAAAGATGTGGATGTGCAATTAGTTCTTTCCAGGAAAGCAAACATTGAGCTAGAGAAGATTTTCTTTGAAATTCCATTGGCGCATCAATGTGTCAATACTATACAATAGAAAGGTCTGTATGACCAGTGTTTCTTTCTGCCATAAATGGACAGAAGTCATACATAATGCAGACCATAAGCACTGACAGACTTTTGCAAGAATGTTTACATTTATTTTTCATAGCCCTGAGAAATCAATCTATAAAGACATCCCATAAGAGACTGCATTTGGCTCTGAAACATTGTCCTGAGAGACTGTGTTCCTCTCTTCGTTCTGACATATTTTACAGAAGGTATCAGCATATGGATTTGCACCTCAGCTGTGTCATGAGCGAAGAATTGTTATTGTTCTAATATGCTATACTGGGACATTCAAACATTATATTGTCAGGTACTACTTTACAATTCCCATTAGATCTGTTGTAAAGCACATATTTATGAAATAAAATATTACTGTATTCAACCCATAAAACTCTGTTTTATAACAGTACTGAGCATCTGGTTTTAATCAGAAGTCAGGAAATTTACAGTTCAAGTTGGAACTCAGTCCTTACCTGAATTCATTGTGTTTAACTTCTGAAACTCAGATGTGAACAGGTTCTACAAAAGTCTCATTGCTGCTGCTGAAAGTTAAGCACAACAGGCATACAGGTTTAGAAGCTAGGTGACATTATCGGGGCAATTCCACCTTTTGAGGCTTTCTAGTGGAGCAATTTGAACAGCAGTAGTAAAGCAGGGCAAAGAGACAGCACAGAACATCATTGCGAACAGTCTACTCAATGGTGTTGATGTTGCAAAGCACACATATTTGAGCTCAAGTTTCAAATCCAAGCTTTATGTAAGAATGATCTAATGCCTTCTAAGATTCTGTTTAAATCAATTTAGCTTTTCCTTTCTCTAAAACCACAATAGATGTTTTGGTGGTAAAATACAATCAGGATTGAGCATCAAAATACTTTTTAGTGCAAATCTATCCTAAATAGTGTTTAGTTCTTAGTTCATGAGTGAAGTGAAAATTCATAGGAGCAAAGAAAGTAAACCAAAAGTAAATAAATAAAGTAAATTCACATAAACAAAGTAGTTGAATCAATATTGGACAGTTACTTTTCAGCACATTTAAGAATTTTCAACTGATCAGCTTTGCTAGTAAATAGATGTTTTTTCATTTGTGGGGGCTTAATGAATGTTCTACTATATGTCTATCATTCATTCATTTCTATGAATTCTTTTCGGGGGGTTGCTTTGTTTTGTTTTTCTGAAGCTTTGCTCTGCTCCTACAGGTAAGGCATGCCACAGTTTGATTCAAATTGTACCCCAAAACCCTCCCCAAGAAAATAAATAGAGTTCCAAAGTATAGGAAGAAAGTTTGATTTTTAGAGTGTTTGCATTCATTAAACAGTTGCAGAGCTCTACAAAACCAGGGGCAGCAGAGGCATTCACCAGGGTTCTGCAACAGGTTCCTTTCAGCTATAATCCTATACATTCACATAACTCTTCTCTGAAGCTGAAAGGTGAAAGCCTCATACTCTGCAGGACTGGAGTTGTGACTGGAAATCTTGCATACATTTACTCAGTCTCTCAGGTGTTGCATCACTGATTATGTTCAACAAGAGGGAGATGCTACTGCAAACTTGCTATCACTTCTCTATCCAGCAGCCAAGAAGACAAATCATACACACACATTTATATTTACCTTTTAGAGTTTTAAAGAGAAATGTATCCTACAGCTCAGAGTAACAGTGGATGGATGCTACTTCTAACATCTGAAATGGTGAAGCAATTCACTGGTGTGTCCCTTTCAACTGATAGGGTGGAAAATGTTAAGTTACACTTTTCTGTGAATATCTGAAGCTCCTACTTGAGAAAGCATGAATTCATATTGCTTCTTAACTGTGGTGGCAGTAAACACCAAAAGTATTCCCACATAAATGTGTGTGTTTCAGTGGGGCTAGGTGGTCACTCAATAAGAGTGACAGTATATGATAAGTAGATACACTTCAGATAGGTAACCAACAAAAGGATGTGGATATTTGATCTATATCTCTATCACCATGAGCACAACGGTGGACATATGTAAGGCACAATCCAGTATGAACACAGGTTTCAGACTGGTTTGACCACCACCCTGTCCAGAGCTACTGAACTGAAACTCACAGAAGTGGCACAGATCATTCATCCACAGGTAGGGGTGAGAATGACACACTGTACCCTTGGAAAGAGCTTGATTCCTCTGAACACTCCATTCAGCTTTGTGCTATTTCTTGGAAATATCCATTATCCATTAGTATAATGACAATCTGTTCTATTAAACCCTTAAACTAATGCACTGTGCTAATGTAAAGACAGAAACACACAAACATGCATACAAAAAAATCCCTCAAAATATGGCTCTACAAGTGGTAGTTTCACTCATGTAAGTAATAAAAGGAAAGTTCTGTAAAGCAGACTTTACATGAATTTGTGTCACATGCAAGATGATCTAGGTTTGTCTTCAGGAAGGCCTGTTCTTATGACCCACTGCCTTTAACCATTCTCTTCATTCCCTCACCCTCTGCTAGACCATTTTCAAAATAAATAAACTCCCTATTTCATTCTTATTTTTATGATGAGGAGATTTGAAGCCTGCCAGCAGCTGTTATTTAAGATGATTCCCATCCTTCTGGACATTTTTTTGGCTTTTATGTTTTTGAAGAAGCAGACTGTGGCTGCTTGCTATCTATGCACAGCATGTAGGATACATGCAAATGCCTAGTAGTGTAGTAAATATGACCCTTTGAATTCGGATGTGGGAAGCAGAGGCATACTACCTGGCATACCACAAAGCAGAGGCATACTACAAAGCTATCTAAACATACGGCTGAATGACCTGTAATAGAAAAATAGGTGGTGAAAAAAGTAGCAAATACAAAACCAGAACAAAAAACACAAATTAAACTGGAAAAAGGTGAAATGTGAAATCTATACCTTTTCTATAAGCAGATGTGGAAAGAATAACACCTACCCTTTTTATTCTTGGCTTCTGCCACTCCCCTCTCTTTACATTCCAAGAGAAGATTTGCCAGGTTTTGGCCGTATTCACTTCTCTTCTGTTATTTGCCAGTATTAACGCACTCTAGCACACATTCTTTCCTAAGATTTCAAAACAAGTCATTTGTTAGGTCTAACTTTAAATAACCCAGCCACACTTCCCTCCTTTGCTTATAGCAAGCTGGGTGGTATGCAGCACATTCACATACCCCAGCTTAGACACTTTGGGTTTGGCTGAAATCTTTAATTGAAAAGACTCTTGAGCCAGACTTCACACACCATGCCTTGTGTTATTGTAGATCAGAAGACCTCTCACAGATACATTTCCTCTAATGTTCCCTTCATCCTAAATTATACACTGAGGCAAACATACCTGTATTTTGCATTGAAGCCTCCTGATGCACAGCTTCAGTACTTCTGTTCTTTAAAGCACTTCTAAAATCTTACAGCTGGATCTGCTTACCATTACACATACAAACAGAGGGTGAATTCACCTCCGCACAAAAGGTTCGCATGATTTAACTGGTTTAGGAGTTAAGTTCAACTCTGTGGTGAACTGGCTCTAGACAAAGGACTGAGTTTTACCAAGAAAGATTAGTTAACGTCACTCAAAAATAAAATATTGAGTGATACAGGGTGTTCAGTACCTACTCTTTGCATATAATGATGCTAGATTGAGGTTAGATTCAGATCTAGTGTAAAGTAAGTCAACAATGACAACTGTGCTAAAGCTGTGTCTATTTAAAACAGTTCTTAATCTGCCTCTGGAGCAGCAAAAATGTAAATCTCCATCAGCTTAATTCCAAGTCTTCTGATTTTAATGTTAGCTTTATTAGCCCTTCTATGGGAATTTTTTTTTGAAGATCAAAAAACACACCACAATAACAGCTATTAGAATATAGGTAAGAATTCTTGTGTCCTTCACTCTTTCTCTTTCTTTCAGTCTCTTTTTGTCTTGGAGTAGGGAAGAAGCTTGCCATGACCTGCACAGTTATTTGCCTCATGCCACCCAATGAGTAGTGGAGTGAGGAAGAGAAGCAAGAGTTCCTGATTGCTGAATAACCCTCTCTGATATATCATCATCCTCAGCCACAAAGCTCTGAATGCTATATAGGATGCAAAAGAACAGTAGGGAACTACTGGCTGGAAAAACTTTAGGTTTGGTTTATTATTGCATTCAGCCACAAGGTAGGTCAAATCCAGATCCAACTGCCTCAGCATTTGGCATTGTTCAGCTTCGGGATCATGGTTCACTTGCTATTATGAAAATCAGCTCATAGTGTGTTTTGATGTACTTTCTGCGATTGATGCAGATTACTACGTATGAGAAAGAAGAAAGAGCTATTACGATTACAACACTCAATAAGCAGTAGGGGGTGCCTTGTTGTATATCTCAGTCTCCTGGAGGTAGTGTTTAGCACAATTGTGCTTTTAGGCAAACAAAACTCTCTTAGAGGTCAAAAATCATTGTATAGTGATTAAAGATACTGACAAAGCCAGAAAATTGAGTTAATAGCATGTTTAGACTCTCATTTAGATTTTGGAGAAAAGAGTGTTACTTAAAACTGAGTGCCATTGACCATTGGAGAAATGAGGAAAGATACTATAATCTTATGCAATCCCAGTTTTGGTCTGTTCCCTTGACCTGGATTAACCTTTTTCCTTTTATCTGTATTTTAATTCCAAACACCTCTCTTGAATGTGACTGTACCCAAGCCTCTGCTAAAACCTTTAATAAGCAACACTAAGGTCAGCGGAAATAAGTTTGAACTCTATTATTATTTCATACAAATACTATAGGGATCCTTGACTTTTCCACAACTATTAGTGATTTTGGTCTCCAGTGAGATGTTTGGCATCTGGCTGCATTTAGTTTACTGATTCCTTTCTTAAATGGCTACCTTTCAAGAGCAATTTAAAATACATGTTTCTTCTTCTAACTTACTATTTACAGGCACACACACTGTACAAAGGCTGCATGAAACTGGGCCAAACATGCTTTTGTAAACAAGAAGTAAACAGCAAAACGGTCATTAAAATCTTTCAGTCTAAATATTTCTATTTCTTTCTTGAGTGAAAAAAAGATAAATTTATATATAGCACACTTCCACCACTCTTGCATTACGACTAACTCCTGCTAACAGGCTAATGAAATATCAGCTGTGCATTCTCTCAGTTTATTACATTACACTCAAATGTATTGTTTCATGAAATCAATATTAACAAAGAACATGTCCATTAAAATGTGCACACTGTAGCTATATATTGAATACAGCACGTAAAACTTGTTGGCTTTAATCAATAAAAAGCCCAGAGCTGCACAAAATTTGCTAGGTCATGAACCTACGAAGCTATTAAACCATGAGGCCTTTTTAATCATAAATCTTTTTTACATGGACTTGAGTAGCTAAATCTTTTATAAAACATTAAGTATTCTTTTCATTGTTTGCATCATATTAATACCTAGGGACTTATTAATGGACCAGGTCTCTAGCTGTTCCGTTTCCAGTAGCTGCTCACCCTTACATGGTGTTTTTGACTTACTTTTAAAACTATTCCAAATTGGTTTGGATAAATGCCACACAGGCAAGGCCAACATTGCTACATGGACTGAAAACTGGCTGGCAGACAGGATCCCTTAACCCTTAATGAGTGAGGTTCAGACTGACAAGGACAGGTTAAGGGTAACATAACCAAGAATACCTGTGAACTGAAGATCCTAGAAAACATGTGGTATAAACCCGGGTGCTTGGAAAGATAAGTGTCACACAGCAGCAGGTGTGAGCAAAAACAAGGGTCTATGACTCAGATATTCTTAAAATTATACTTGGAGACATATCTTAACTTCTTACCTGGAGAAGAGGCGGCTGACACACTACAGCGTCTTCATCTAAGAAGTGTAGAAATTCCCTTATGCTTTTGCTTAGCTTCTGCTTGCATTTAACAGAACAGAAGAGTCAGAACCATCGCCTCCAAAAAGAAAGCAAGCAGGGAGAAGACATTTTGGTTGTAACACCTAGGCTTGAGGCAGAAGACATGATAGTGGCTAGGGTCCCAATAAATAAGGCTTCTGCATCTTTACAGGTGATTATTACAGCAGTTGCTTCAAAAATCGAGTTCCAAAGTCTTGAAGTAACAGGATATTGAGTGCCCCTACAGATAGTTAGAAGGGACTAAGGCTTTTCACTGGTCTGAATCTAGTCCACCTCAGTACTGAGGAGTGCCAGAAAGTTAATCCCATGACGAATGGTCTTCACAAAGTTGGCTGTTCCTGGTCCACATCAAAACTGGCATTAAACAGCAGTCTCAATAAAAGATCAGAGGAACATGAGCCAACTTAGGCTATCACCCTTTCAGATTATGTTTGGGGTGCATTCCTGGGGCTCTGGGGGAGGCTTGTAATGCCGCTAACATCTTTTCTTTTCACATACACAGAGATAAAGATGGCAAGTTATCAGGGAGCAAAGCAATAACACCATGTGTGTCCTGAAGACTAATGGAACATCAGGCATCACCCTGAAGTAACATAGATAAAATGACTCCAAGTAAGACAAAACCACAATATATGGTAAGAAGGAAGAGGCTTCCCTTAGCCCCATTTGGAAGTTTTCCTAGATTTTTCCTAGATTATTTTTTTCTTAATATTTTCATCCATGAACAGATTTCCAGGATGGACTTTTTTTAATTTTTTTCCTGAACAGATAAACCTCTGCAAAGCTGTAAGTGACTGCAAAAGGGACTTAAAATAAGATGTCCTGAGTTTGTATGACTAGGAACCATTGCATTGCCTATGTCCATTATGAATGAGCATGAATCACTCCTCACTTCTTCATGATGAAATTATGGCTTTAGAGAATTAAAATGTCAATTTCAATAAAGTCAGGATTTACTAAACTAAACAAACCCATATTCTCCCTTGATTTTTAGAATTCCAAAATAGTTTTCTCACTTTAGACTTGTCAAGGTTTTTCTCTAAATTCTTCTTTTACTACTTAATATAATGTATGTTAATTTCATTTTTAAAAGTCAGATAAACCAGTAGGATTTGAGGTGAATAGTGAGCTAACTAGACCCAGAAGTTCTAATAATTTTAAAAGGGTTTTTTTTGCATACTTGAGAAAAGTCTAGCCAAAACACCTGAAGGAACCTCCAGGATTCAACCATTTGTCTTCAACTGGTTTGCAATGGAAAGCCTAAGAATAACATCTCGAAGATAAGTTTGAAAACATTGTGAACTCATGGATAGTATTTCTGGACAAATAAGTAGCAACATTTGTAAGAGACATTTAAATGTGCACAAAAAGGAGTATGTGATGTCTACTGTTTATGGGAATGTTTAACTAAAATAATAAATAAAAACTTATCGTAGTCAACCTGTGAGCTGCAGAATGAAGCTCTGAGCAGTGAATGAAGAACCCATGATACCTTCGTGTGCTGCACCAAGACATTACACACTGTGGCATTATGAAACCAATGAAGCTATCAACAAACATGACATGGGTTAACTGAAACTAGAATTTTGCATTCTTTTCTTTTAAAACAAGAGGGACACCAGGGATATTTTTTTCTATTTTATTTTATAAATCAATACCTTTATAAACATACAAATAAACCAAATATATTATGTTTGTGTTGAAATATCATTTCAAGGTTTTACACTACAGACTATTTTGGGTTTAGAGCTGAGTTTAGGAAATATTTAAAACTCAAACCACTGTAATTCCAAAAACATATCACTTTGATTTTTTTCTATCTTATTCTGTAAAGAACACTATTAAAATTAAAATTAGGTCCTTAGACAGATGGAAAGCAAAGTAAACAGGGTAGAATATGAAATTAATTTGTAAAGAGTCTGAAACACCTTTGTTTAAACCAGATTTAAAGTTACAAATCGTTGTTTCTTTTGATCCGGGAAACTTCCAATTAAATGTTTGACTGTTGTTCAACACAATACTTTGATTTGAAGCAAAACATTATATTTCACTACAGATAATCAAAGTGCAGGGGTCAAAGCAATGTTAGTAGTTTTCATGGGAATAAAATTCTTTACTAAATCAGGGTCTTTATAGCTGGACTCTCTTCCCATCAAAACACACAAGATCAGTGACGAACTGTGGAAGACCAAGGAACCCACACTAAAACCTTTCAACAATGTTAATGAAATTGATATTATTATACTGAACTTAAAATCAAATCTACCAAATACCAATGGTTCTGCCCTCTTCTGAGCACAGTTTAGTGTGCCAACTCTCCTCAACCACTTCTTTTTCCACGGAAATACCCTTGTTGCCATTCACACAAAAGAATGCATCTTATTATAGAATCATAGAATAGTTTGCGTTGGAAGGGACCTTAAACGGTCATCTAGTCCAACCCCTCTTCAATGAACAGGAAATAAATCTTCATTGCTACTAGTTCCCATTAACCTCTGGCAATGCCAAGTTTACAAGTTTATTCTGAATTCAGAACTGAACTGATTAGAAATCAGACTCAACAATTCAGAAGCATTGGCAAAAATCACTTTAGAGGATAAATAAGTGACAACTTCACACAACATAGCATTATAGTTTTTTGTAATTCAGACACCTTGGGCTCGATGTTCTTGCTGTTTACACTAAAACAAATCAGTACTGACTCCACAAAGTTACTCAGGTGTGTAACTGTTTTGGACAAGAGCTAAGAACCTTTCAATAATCTTTCCCATCATGACCTACAGAGCTGGTAACCAAATGACAGCATCCCATACATCCCATACCTTCCTGGCAAGAGTCTAAAAGAACCAACAAAAAAACTGTGTGGTAAACAAACAAATCAGTACATTTGCCACTACTATCCAGCTAATGACTTACAAGGAACAGTAGTAGTGGGCACTGTAGTGAAGTTTAGAGGAGGTGTCTAATAGTTACAATAGTAGGCTTCAAAGGCAGAGGACTAAGAGACACCCTACAATGAAAACATTGTCATCTAACTGATTTCCAGATATCTTCCAACATATTCTGAAATAGTCCTTGAAAGTCAAAACCAGTGATGAAAATCACTTGATACAATAAACAGTTAAGCTACAGCCCTGTCTATAACTGAGCTTTATAAGTTAGTTCTTACTAAATAACTGGGAATGAACTGTAGCTGTTAGAAAGCCAGTTACAAGAAGAATTGGTGTTGTTTCCCAATTATTCTCATAGACTTTATCCAGCAGCACAAAACAGCTAGATGGAAGTCAGTCCAAACTGAGGTGGTTTTCTGTTTGTCCCACTCCTCCTGTTCTGTCGGATCAGCTACTGGCTGGATGTCTTTCCTCACACTAAGTCCTATTATATAATGTACCAGGTTTTGCTGCCAGACAGACTTCTGTGAGGTGAGGATAGCTCTAGTACATGCTTCCCTGTAGGGCTGAAAGCAGACTCGGACCCACTCCCTCTGTCCAGAAACAATCCTGAAAGGCTCTGAAGAACCAGTGTAGACTGGAAAATTGAACGGAAGAAACACCTTTCCCCTAAAATATTAGCTCTCACTTCACAGACAGGACTGTAGTTAACACCATATGCTCACAAACAATCCTCCAGCCCATCAAACCTGAGAAATGCAAGATCTCATTTGGTGCTCACTTAGAGAAGAAGATTCAGGAATATCTCTGGTGAAGTCCAAGGAGTTACTCTGGCCTGAAGGCAAAATTGGAAGAGCCTTACAGCGTCCATGGACAATACTATAATAAAGATTCTTTTTTCACTCATTTTCCTGCACAATCTTCCATTCCAGTTTCTCTGCAGTCGTCCTTGTGGACCATTATCTAGGCAATTTCTGGAGTCTGTATATGTGCAGAGACCACTGTTTGCAACCAGCTCCACTAGAAAATACTTTGAAAAATCACCCACTTGTCAGTTTTCCCCTCAGTGTCCTTGTAGCAGGCAGCTAATGAAGTTAGCAGCGGTGACCCTTAACGTGATAGCTAATAGAGTACTCATTGTTAATACATTGCTCACAGTAATTCTTACAAGCAGAGATGACAGGGAAGGAGTGGTAAAGACTCCTCTGTTCTGTTTTGATTTGTGGGCTGTCATTTGCTTTTTCCTAAAACAGATTTGAACAAAAAAGGTGTTGCTTCAGTGTTTAATGAGTTTCCATTCTCTATTAGCTTCATCTTTCCTCCTTTTCCCACTCAGACCCAGGCTGCTCCTAGTCTGGCTGCATCAGTAGACTTGCTGCGGCAAGCTCGCAGTGCTCCCTTTCCAGCAGGGACTTCGGGTGGATGCTCCAGGGAGCCTGAGGAGGGTCCCTTTCTGCTCCCATGGGTTGATATGATTTCTCACCAACAGGAACCTCCTCGTGATAACCTTGTTCTTTCTCCTCTTCTGCCAAAGTCTCTACTGCTTCGTCATATGTTATAGGTGGTGCTTCCACTGGAGAAAATGCATATGTATTACTGAAAGAATTTGAGAAGCTCCATAACAACTAAGCTAAAAGAAAGCTAATAACAGCTTTGAAAGAGGAAATCTATGAAAGGAAACACAGAAGAGGATTCCAACAATTACAAAACCAACCCATGTCAAAAGAACAAAAAAACAGGCAAAGTCTAGTCTTTGCATAAGACTTCCAGAAATGCTCTACAAAAATTTCATGTTTAAATGTTTTAATACCTAAGAACAGGAAAAATCATGCCTGTGACAAGAAGACTTACCTGCCTGGCAAAATTAAAGCCACTGCTCCAAAGTCTAAAGATCTTAGAATTATTCACTAGTATGGTATAAGTACTTTCTTTAACATGTTAGAAAAGACATCAGATTCTTTATTAGTCTTGAGTCTAACATGGTTGAAACACTTTTCTAATTTTCAATTAGGAAAAAATTGGACACCTGTCATGGGAAATTTCTGTTCCAATAGCTGCATCTGATAAAACTATAAATGAAAACAGAGCTTCCTAACGGGAAACATCAAGCTTCCTTCACTGGACAATACAGTTCTACACATGCTCACAATATTAGTCCAACCAAGTAAATGTGAGGCATATTTTCTACTGATGAATAAAGTGACTTCTAAGGATGGGCAATTTTAAACATCTTGCAAGATGCCTGTCCATTTGAGTATCCTCAAACCTTTGCATGTCTTTAAGTGCCTGATGTAAACCAGGTTCTCTAGTTCCTGATTTCTGTAGTTGGGAAGTATATGTGCTAAATAAGAAACATGCTTAAGGATATCAGTCTTCATTTGTTCTCATGGTCTGAGCAATAAGGAGATTCAGTTGTCATCTATAAGGCAGCATTTCCTAAAACTCAGGGTGGTCCAGCAGGTAACCTGTGGACCATGGAAGTCTGTTGTGTGCCTTTGTGCTGCCTGATGCCTTTGCACTAGGGATGGGAGGCACATCTCTGTTATTCATCTCATCCTTGTTTAAGCACAAAACAATGCCTAAGCAGACAAACAGCTCGTTTAACACAAAAAACCAAAAACTGTAGTTGCAGCTGCAGGGCAAAAGGTTTCTGGGCAGACCTGTATTCCTCACACCATCTCAGTAATCCTGCCTGAATGAATAAGGACTGCCAAAGTATGTCATTCCACAGATGTACATTCCCCATCAGTATGATGAGCACAACTTGCTATGAAGCAAACCTGTGAAGCTCTGTGTAAGTGCAAAAATATGATATTACTACTATCCCTAGAAGCATCTGGCATCTTATGAGTGTGAAAGCACTGTTGTAATTTCTCATGAATAATCTGCAAAATGAAGGATTAAATGGCCCCTTCACAGCAATATAAACACGGTTTCTGCTGTGCACAGCAGCTTTAAACAGGCCAGAAATATAATTGTGATTTAGCTGTCTCCTCTATCAGCCACTGCTCCTGCTGGTACAAAGTTGAGAAGAGATCTAATAAGGAAGGAAATCCTACTCACCATATTCTGAAGGACAGGCAGGATGAGGATCTGCAGTCTCACACTCAATTAGATCAACCGCTTTAGTCTCCAGAGAACTGTTACGCTCCTTAACAACCGCAAACTGTAAATGCATACAATATGCACAGAATACACTGAGCCTAAATAATATAAAATGAACTGGTTTTCCGAAACCCAAGAGGCAAACTAGAAGGTCCACACACTCTAACCACAGCAGGGGGAAAAAGGTCATCCTGGCTTCTGGAATAACCCTTCCCCTGAAGATAATTAAACATTTAAGTTGATGACAGACCCAGTCTTTCTTTGGGAAGTACACAGTCCCAGTCTAGTGAAGAGAACAACCCACTTTCTTGCCTTGCAAATCAACCTTTCCAGAAGCAAGAGCAGAAGTTCATGAAAATCAACCCTCTCCATTGTACTGAGGGCTGCTTTTAATGTGTTAGAGACCTGCAATCAGACAGCAAGAAACCCTGTCAGGCACAGGGAAGGAAATGCTTTCTGGTGCTCAGCACCACCTGGTGACAGTGGAAGAGATGCCGCAGAAGCAGAAGATGGGACCCTCTGGGGGATCAGGCTTAAGTGATCAGGAGGAAAACAGAAAAAACTCAGAGGCAGAGGAAATGTGAAACACTGTGCTGGAATAGTATAGAAGGAAAAAGGAGATGTTGAAAGAGCAGAGACAGGGAAGAGGAAAAAGCATCTGTAAATAAGATGTTCCAACAGAAGGACTGACAGATTCAGCAGTCCAGGTGGGTAAATCGTAGATTTATGTGGATAGATCACAGATGTAGCAGGTGTGACTACTTAGGCTTCAGTTCATTTACATAAAATCGTTGTCTTACAGCTGCTAACCCACATGTGACAGACCCCAGGAGGAGATTCAGCTACACACAGTTCTGCAAAATATCTTTGCCTGTGCAAAACAGAACACTTGCCGAGTGAAACGTCTCAGAACAGCAATAAAATTCAGGCAAGTGCAGAAGTTAACTAAGAATTATATATCCATAAGACAAACCTAGCCTGGCTTATGGAGCTCTAATATGAATGTGAAAAAATACCCAGGCATACTCTTAGCTAAATGTAATCTCACCTGAAAGATGGAAAAAGTGAATGACATTTGGACAATTTATAGGTATAGTTTCAGTATCACAATACTTAGCATTTGATATGTGTAACAGCATAAAAGCTTGTTACCCACTATATTAGCCTAGATGGGCAAAAACAAGGAAGTCTTTGCACTCTCTCACCCCAGCCTCACAAATGAGCAGCAGCACTGTGGGCTACAGAATGAGTGAGTTGCATGAGCTCTTTAAAGTCACACATCATCCAATCCCCAAACAAAGTCCTGCATTAGGATTATTGATGCTGGGTAAATCAACAGCACCCAAAAACCTATTTCAGTGCCTTAAAAGTTGAGGAGCTATAGAGTTGTCTATCCCTGATGTAGTATAATCTCCTTTTTACACATAAAGCTCCCCAGTAATCCACTTGAAATGAACAGTAGAAATGGACAACTTCCTGCTGCTTTTTGGCAACTCAGCAGTTTCTATCCTTAGTGCATGCATGCGTGAAGTCCCAGTGAACTTAACACTCAATGGCTACATCAGCACAGAGAAAATCACATGCATGAAACCCCAGGAATCCATTACTGTGTAAGCAGCAGTAATTAGCGAAGGGTCGGTGATTTCTTCTGCCATCCTGCAACAAGCCATTTGCAATAAATTACATCATTAATGTATTTGATGTCTCCCAGCGCAAGAATTCATGGTGAAATTTAACACAAGTGTGTAATAGATGAGTAGGTTGGATTTATTTTTGTTGATTCAGTCCATTGCTTAGCTGCTTAATTACTCCTATGTTCAGCAAAAATGTCATTGACCACAAGCATTAACAGGGGGAACAACAGCAGGTGGGGACAGAGCTGATGATCTGCAAGCCTCCCAGAGTAGTGGTCCCAGACAACAAGCTGTTCTCATTCCCAACAAATGTTTCTGATTTTCCTAGTCTCAGATATTTTGTAAACTGTGCTTTTTGTCTCTGCTGTGAACAATTGATGGCATCGCCACAATTCAACACATTTGCTGTCTAATACCTGGAGGAGCTCTGTTGGTAGTAAAAGGTCCACAAGAGCATGCTGTTGACCAGCTAAGGACCAATATATCCTAACCAGAGTCAAGTCAATTCAGCATTCTTAATATGTTGGACAGTTTGTTTCCTACCAGACAATCTAAACCATGGGCATAACTGTACTTGTTTTGAAGAGTCTATGGTGCTTAGCTAATGTGATGCTACCTGGATAAGTATGGTGATACCTGCATTATAGCAGCTTATTCAGAGCTGAATGATATGTGTGTGCAGACAAGCTCTCAGGGTAACTCATGTCCTTCTGAGAAAGGAGTCTCAGGCCTGGCACAGATGCCAGTTACATCACTTAAGCACACTTCAAGTTTCAATTGCAGTCCACCCAGCAGTGTAATTTAATTTTAATACCAGTGAGAATCAGGTCCTTAGATCAGATCTGACAGGGCCAAACTCTCTGATGCAACTTCAAACATGACAACAGAAACAGGCCAGTACAAACAGATCCTGATGACATTTCTATCCACACCAGTGCAAAATTAGTATTTTATACTCCCTCCAAAACTGCCCAATAACATTCTGGTTGTTTTTCTTTACAAGGTAGTAGCCTCTAATACAAAAACATCTAATTTCATCAGCCCCCCAAATAAAGTTCAACATCCCATGGAGTGCATACTTGACTGCCAAGAAGCCCTTTTTTCAGAGGGCATGCTTTCTTGTGAAAGTAAGTCTGTGATATGCCATGTCATCACATTGCCATTTCCTTAATTTAGAGCACAGTTCCCCAACTGTTGTTTTCAAAGCTAACAATAACACTGGATAATGGTTGCAATACATCCAGGCAGCTGTGAACTTTGAGGGATAACAATGAGGTAAGATGAACTAGGGTTCACAGCAAAGTACTTGATGACTCTAGCAGTTATTTAATATATTTAAGATGTGAATTATTTGATGGATAATCTCAAGTGGATCCCTAACACTCTTTGATCCTTCCTGCTTCCCTCACCACTCCACATTAATATAGTTACCCGAGACTTGTTGCTAGTAGCTGTCACGTTCTCATTGTCAGCACGGCTGCTGGCTTCTCTTATCGCTTCTGCATAGAGATTCTTCCTATACAAGTTTTGACTTCTGCAACAGAACAAAAGCTGAAACAAATTATTTTGCTTTGGGAGGAACAGATGCTGCTTCCTTTCACACATTATGCTTTGGGTATTTACAGAAGGGGCGTATAAATCGTTTTCTTTTATTGGTTTGGAAGGGTGTATTACTGTCAATTACTGCACAGTGGTTAAAACAAGCAGCTTGTCAGAAACAGAAGTCAGTAAGAAGTGAACAAATGTTTGCTCTAATGTGCCATCTGTAAAGGGTCATTTATTAGAAAAAAAAAGAGGCCTCATAATTTTAACTATCCCCTTCCTTTTTCTTATGCTATTTTTAATACGTTCCTCTTATAAAGATTAGGTTTCAGCCCACACAATGCAAATTGTGAGTGAAGCCCAGAAATAGAAATCTGACTTTATTTTTGTACACCATTGATAGCTACAATTATGAAAGTCATTTCTGCATTCATCTGTAACATTTATGAAGAAAAAAAATAATATATCAGAATTTACTATAAAATAAACAATTTGAAAGCCACAAAACCTTGGAATTTAGATATTTCCAGGAAAAAGAATGACCAACAGAATTAACTCAAGGGGAAAAAAAGCCAAGAAGACAACCTGGAACTCGAAAAGGAAACAGATAATCAGCCTTAAGTAGCTAGTTCCGTACATTAAAAAACTAGTATTTTTGCAGTTAAACAGCAATCCCTTATAAGGCACTATTAAAGGCCCATACAGACCCCAACATAGAAAATATGGTCCTAAGAAAAGAACTCATTTACACTAGTTGAGCCTCAAATAAGTGCATTTATACTGACTTTACATACATGTTTTTTTCTTTTCCTAGACATCAACTAATAAAATTAATGTTATACTCTTCAAATTCCAGAAATCTCAAAGTGTAAAATTCGTTCACTTGATCTATTTAAAATTAAATTTAATAGACATGTGTCTAAGAAAATAGGAATTTTCTTTTCATTTTTGCATCACATTCACATATTAACTGGGAAAGTACATGTGTTGCAATATGTTGTTCCCACCATGGCAAAACAATGTAAAGAAAATTTGCTTTTTGTTATAAATGAGAAAGACCTATCTATCTCCATCATGGATTTTCTCACCAGATTCTCTACATCTTCCTATTGCCTCCAGTAAAGGATAAGACTGGGACTGTTCACATAAATACAAACAGGTGCGAGATCTGAGGATATATCCAGAGAACAGAAGGCTAGGAAATCAGTCCATTTTGAATTTTCCTGACACAATGGCAAGGCTGCTGTTCATGTTTTGTCACTTGGATGTGCCTATTCTGCATTGCAGCTCATAGGGCTGACAAAACTCAAGTCTGTTACTTAAGAGTCCTAAAAACCCTTGTACAGATCTCACATACAGACATAGTCCCCAGCTGGATGCCCTGCTCAAGAGGATCACTAATTCTACATCTTACTTTATAACATGCAGAGTAACAGATGCCAGATGGACTTGGCGGGCATGGGAGTCTTCACGTGCAACTGAGCACAAGCAGACGAGGCAGTGAAATTTAGTTGACCAAGCATGGGGAAGAGGCCAAGAATTTCTCATTCCCAATCCTGCCTTTTTCTTCATGGCCTTGGCCAATTGAGGTGAAGAAATTGTTTAAATCTGTGATTCAGTGGTATGGGTTTTTTTTGCTGTTGTTGGAAAAGAGCTGTTTTCTTGAATCCCAAAGAGGAACCTTGACATACTACATACTTGTCAGACTACATTAACCTAGCATTAAGATTAACACAGTGATCTTCAGCAGGCTTCAGTCATTGAGAAACCAACACAATTCTTGGCCTCCAGTTCACACATTTTTCAAACTGGCAGGTGTAGATCTTCAACTTCATTTCCTCTAATTAAAATGAGATAGGCATCTCTATTTTACAGGGGGAGGAACAGGA
>JBCJKH010048492.1:72773-89737 GCA_039877255.1 Loriculus beryllinus
CAGGACTATTACAGACTTAACCAGTACTTTTCAAAATACAGTAGATTACGTGAAAAAGCTGTGTAGCAATTTCAACTCAAATGCTCATTTTTAGATTCCAGTTAAATAGGGATTTTAGGTCAGTGTTTTCATTTTGATCAAGTTATGTTAGTAACAGCTGCAGTACAAGTTCAGTCAAGCATGTAATTGAAAACTTGTTGAGATAAATAGTTATATTGATCAAAAGCATTTGGCAAGAAAGAAAGATAAATCAGGGTGAAATGACAAAAGAGAGAGCAACAGAAGAGAAAGAATATCTTTACACCATAAACCCAGCCACATTCTGACTATTTTTCATTACATAAGTTTATATGATATATACAGAAAATAAGAGAATCTCATGCTTTGTCTATTCTATATATATCATTGTGTTGATTAGCTTCTGAATCCCAGGTCGTGAGAACAAACCAGTTTGAACTTAGTTTTAATTTGAGACCCATACCAGTAGTTAATAGAAAATAAGAAATTTGGCAGCTTCTCTACTTTATAGACTAAATATGCTAGAAAACACTAAATAAGAATGCAAAAATATTAGTTCCCACATCTAACTTCTTTTGTAGTTTAACTTTTTGTGCCTAGGACAGTCTAATTTTAAAATTAGCTTAAACAACAAACAAAACCCCTGCACATGGAGGGCAGGTCAGCATCATTCAGTAGGAGGCTCTTAAGAGATTTGGCTGCTGTCTGGCTTTTTATTTGTATACTTGAAAATATAAATATGCATTTAAACAAGAGCTTCTAAGAACAGTTATTTGCCAAGGTCATGGCCAAAAGACTCTGATTTATTAAATGCTGATTACTTTCCAGTCTAAGGGACATGGGTGACATTTAACTCAACATCAGACTGGGTTCTCAAATAGTGACTGCAAGGGTTCTTTTTTGCCATGAAAAGAATCCCAAACCTGCACAATTCATTACAGCCATGCAAAATGCCAGGGAGTACTTTTACAACAGGTGTGCTTTAGGCTCACAACCCTGATTTTATTCTTTCTACTGCAAGGAAAACTACTTTCACATTCATTGCTGGAGGCATCACGTGGAAGCTTGGTATTGGAAGGTTAGTACGTTGTTTTTCTCTACTGCAAGGACAATTTCTGGTGTAATGCTACACTGAAAAGGAAGCAAAACCAAACTAGCATGATAGCTAGAAGAGAAGAGCCAATCCTGCCATGACAATTTCAGACATCTAGAGCTGTTAAGGGAAATCAAACAAGAAGTAAATAGCATGTTCCTGAATTCTCTCATCAATACAAATTATTCTTTCTCTTCAAACCTAATAAGATCTATTCTTCTTCTCCCCAGACATGTCACTCACTAACACCAGTGTGAGTATTGTAGGCAAGATATATGCCAGATCTTTCTGCATTATTCATAGATCCAATTATTGACAAACAAAAGAGTAGGATGATATGGCAATTTCCACCAGCTGAGGAACAGCTCATGTTCTTCACCATAAGCCCTCTGTGAAAGTCAGCAGTACCTCAATCCCTCTGGCACACATACACATCATGTGTTTGGAAGCACTACCTGTGGCAATAGGCAGCCAGGAAGCCCAGCAGGAGCAGGAGGACCAGCCCTGTTACGCACACAGTGATGGTGATATTCCGCATCTTCACCCGCTCAGCATGCTGCTGCTCCCACCACTCCAGGTCACTGAACTGGCACCGCTCTCCAACGTAGCCTGTCACACAGCTGCCAAAGGGAAGTATGCATGCTTTGTAACTGGCAGCAGAGGAAGAAATGCAGATCATCACTTCAGTCACAAATGCGCATTGATTTACCATTGGCAACCATTAGAGAAATACCTGGTTGAATTTAGTAGTGCTGAAGACTAAATCACTTTAAAAGAATGGCCGTCAAAACCTGTAGAATTCAACATTAAAAGACTTCTTTTACTGTAATGCTATTGAATCACTTATAGAATTATACAGAGAAATTATAATTTTCAGATTCCAATAGGTAAATAATAGAAGAAAGTAATTAGTGATTAGTGTTTCGCTAAGATTTTCTATTTAACTGTTTCCAGAAGCAGACTGCCCTTTCTTAGAAATAGTCAGTATGGGACCTAATCACACTTTCAGAATGATTTCGTTAAGGAAATCAAATTTTAATCTGAATTCTTTTAAAATAAAAGACAAATGAAGTTATTTAAATTAAAAAACTTGTATGGGATTAGAAATATCTTCATAATTAAGTCTTAATACAGGCTTCTTCTGTAGGCAGATTTTGTTTATTTGTTTGGTTTTACTGTTCTATAACCCAACATAGAAATACCTTATCAGTCGATGAAACACTCAAATCAGAATTACTAGAAAGTGAGAAATATACCAAAATAATCTTAGCCTAGTTTTACTGTCCAAGGTGAGAGATATAAAAAAGGAAATAACAAATATAAAAAATGAAAAGTATATTCAGTTCATAACCATCCCTCTGTAAAATAAGCTCAAATCCTTTTCACAATTATCAGTGTAGTTTTATTCAAGTCAAAAGAGTAAATCAAACAAGCAAAAGAAGCAGAATTTGACCTGCAGCAACTTTTAGCTAATGTTCTGAAAACACTATCAAATTCACTATCAAATCAGGCACAAACACTCATTCTGTCACAAGTCAGAATACACATATGTTGGAAGGCAGAAAAATTATAATTCTTTAGTGTAAGATCATAATAAATTCCAAATAAACTAGATTGGTTTGTAGTGTACGAGCTTTTATTCATTAAAATACAAATCACGTTTGGTATGTGATTTTTGCTGGATAACATTTCTCCATTACTTCTTTTTGGTATTTAACATACTACAGCCTGCATGAATGAATGCTGCCATCTAGTGAGAATTTAGCGCTGCCAGAATTCAGCAAAGTCCGCACACAAATCCTGGCTCTCAAACAGACGGCTAAAAACGACTGCTGCTTAATTTTTTAAACGGCTTGCTTATGCACTAATACGTAACAAATTAAAGAAGAAAGATATGATCCGATTTGAAAGTTCTGCAGTTGTAGACTCTTTCGCTTCAACAGGAAAGACTCAATGAGGAGCGAAAAGTTTTCAATTCCTCTAAAATTGGCACTAAAAATTGTCAAATTTGTCAAAATTTGTCAAATACCAGAGATGAGCCTGAGTCCATCACCTGTAATGGCTTTCCCCAAGGGCTTTGCTGAGTTTAGGAAATCCACAGCAAAATGCACCTACTTCATTCCTATGTACGTACATGAGATTCTAATATTCTTTTCACATTCCTGCTGGTACAGAGTTCTGTAGGCAGGGGAGACCAATTATATTTATAAATAGGGAAGACTAGGATTTGCAGTGCTTGCAGTAATTGCCTGGTACAGAGGTTCTTGCACTGCAGTACAAGGAAAATCAGGGGGAATGGTGGATCAGAGAAACCCATCAGCAACAGTTTGCTCTCCTTACTCCAGGGTTATACAAGGGCCATTCAAGTTTCTGAGACAAAGATGGAGATTCTCCTGTAATTGAACAGCATTCATCCCCTGCACAGGTCCTCACTTACCAGGTGAGACCCTGAGGGAGGGGACAGGCATTGGATTTTTCCCACTGTAATTACTCTTATGCTTGATTTTAAAGAAAGATGTAGCACAAATTCAAATATAATCACGTTACACAATTAAACACCAGCACTATTGGTTTTGAAGAAATTATTACGCCATGGCACTTCGCTGTCACACTGACCAGGCCAAGGCTGACTTCTGAAGAGATGAGATTCTCTTTGCTTTTACCAGTAACTGCATTTGGGGAAGCACAAATGAAGCTTCACAAAAATACTGACAGGAGGAAGGAGGTCTCATTTTTGGGGTCTTATTGCTACTCTCCTTGTTCTTAAGAGGACCATCATGTGGTACCCTTTCTGCCAGGGACCAAGACTCTTCAAACTGTAAGGGAAGATGCTAACACCAGACTTCTCCTCCCTGGTCCCAGTCATTGAAGACAAGACAGAGTCTCAAAGGTCCTTTTCCATCCCAGTGACTGCTGGGATGAAGAGCTGTATGAACACGTGGACAGCAAGGCCAACAAGGAGGTATAAATCATCATTACACAGGAGAGAGAGCAATCACCTCATTCATAAAGTCATGAGCTCTAAGTCATTTCACAACTTATCTCACATTTCCAAAGCAAAGAATCGAGTGCTTAGGGGACAAATCCAAACCTATTATTAATTGCAATGAGTGTGAATGGATTGATCATTAACAGAAAAGAGCAGAGTCTGATGATTATTGCTAGCATGACTGATGCTAATTTATGGACAAACACTTCACTCTCTGCACTCAACTGAGCACTAACAGTACCATTCATCAGCACAGACAATACAAATTTCTGTACTTACTTGCAGGCATAGTCTTGTAGATCAGAAACATAATTGCACACTCCACCATGGAGACAGTATGACTCGTATGAAGGAGGGCATCCTACAATATCACCTTGCACAGGGACTGTAGAATATTCATTGCTGACAACAGTGGGAGTAACAGTAGCTTCTGGAACACAGGATTTACAAGGCTATCTCAAACTTTCAGCAGCATCTTATGAAAGTGTTACAGAACTTTAAAGAAAGTAGGCAAAAATCTCTAATTTTGATCAAATACTTGCGTTTTACTCCTTTGCTTATGTTGCTTATCAAATTTAGGCATGCAAAACTTAGCTCAAAATACTAAATATGCTGATTCTAGATTTGCAATGAAAGACTCACACATTTGGATCTTAAACTAAGAAGTTTCTATATGCAACTTGTTCTTATGCAACTTATTTCTACTCTGCTGCCATCCATTTCATTACATCTGTGTGTGACTGCAGATTACATTTTTTAGAGTTTCAAGCTTGGGTGCAGATAACAGCATTACTGCAGCATTACTGGGAACTCTATTGACCCAATTTTGAATCACACAGTGTCATTTATATAGATATCTACACTAGCTAGTTTTAAAGATAACTAAATCTTTGCACAGAATGACCTACATTGCAGACATGCCCTTGTAGAAAAGAAGTGCTTTTTTACCACCTTTGACACTACAGCAAATCTATAGGTCAGAATCAAATATCTACACATCAAAGAATTTCTAGCAGTATGGTTGAGCAGAAATGTGCCTTATCGCTCTCATACGTTTTATGGGATCAGTTTTATGACTCACACCAGTTTTATTGCAACATGACCTTCAGTGACATTTGTTTTTTAAAATTTCATTTGCCGGAGAACTGCCATGGCAAAAAGCCTGAGTGGAAAGGGATGAATGGCTTTCCTGAACCTCAGTTGTAACTGCATTCTGTAAAGGAAATTTCAACTTACTAAAAGATCTTATTAGGCAAATAACTAAAATGATGTGTTAAAACCCACAAAGACATGGAATCAGACTTACAGCTGAAGGACCTAAAAGGTATTACTTCCAAGTCATGCATAACTTAAAATCACCAGTTGAAATCAATTCAGGTGTCCCAAGTGACACTTGAAGCTACTGAAAGCTTAACTAGCTGAAAAGCGGATGGGGATCCTGACAGGTGCTCTGCTTTTAAAAGCCATTATTTCCTTCTGGTTTTCTGCAAAACCAGATCTGTGACAATCACAATGTCATTTCGTCATCAGACTGTCTGGAGATCTTTGCTCCAGATCTGAAGTAAAATTCATCCCAATGAAGAGTTCTGACAGAGACTAAGATGATAAGCCACTCAGGTCCATGCTTTCAGAGAATGCTGCCATCACACTGAAGCCCTGAAATGAGCGTCAGATAGGCAACAGTGATTATCTCCTATCATTAAACAAGTATTTCCCATCATTAAAATGGCAACTAGATTTCCTAAAGAGTTTCAGAGCCCTTGTGAAAAATTAGCCATTTGATCTGAAAGACTGACTTATTCTGAAGATTAAATGGGACTTAATTTATGTGCAGATCTTGCGCTAGCCTTCTGCAAAGGGAAAGAAGGCACAGAAAGCTGAAAGCTGAAGACTGAAACCACTTCCAAAAATGTTACCTCTAGGAAACACTTGCTTCTGTTGATTGTAAAGGCTGTTAGGTAGATGTGTCTTTAGATTTGACAGTAAAAATTAGCATTGAACCTTAACGTAGATATTTCCAAACTAAATTTGAATCTGGTCTCCTTAGCCCACCCCAAAACAGCCTCCTAAATGGATCCACAAGCTTCCCGTTGTCACTATAAAGGGTTTCCTTTATTTCCAGGTATAACAATTTATCCAAGAGCACAGTTCTTAGTTAAGGGCCATTCCATTTTAATTGCTCACTCTATGTACTCACTGCAACTGATGCCAGTTCTAGAAGCATCATCAGCACACGAGCAAGTGAAGTTTCCTTCTGTATTTGTGCAGGTTGCATTCTCTCCACAGGTGTGGGACCCCGTCTTGCACTCATCAATATCTGTCACCCAAACAGTCTGCAGTTAGAAGAACGAAATGCCTCAGAGCATCAGTTAAAGGGCAGCAGCTGCAGCATTGCAGTCTCCTGGCACTGGAGAAAAACACTAAAGACTTTCCTTATGCAAATATAAATGTAACAGAAAAGCAATCAGCAAATTTCCTATGTCAAGTAACCACAGCCTCCCTAGCCTCTCAGAGCATGCTATGTTGCTACAAAAGCTCTCCACAGGGAGAAGGAAAGAAAGGCTTCCCCATAAAACAGAACAAATGCAATAGAGTTGAAGAGACTTCGTTTGTACTAGATATATTCTCCTGTCATTGCTAGTCATAGCTTTCACCCTGGATGAGTAGAGAGTACTGTCAGTTGACATTCTTGCAGTAAGGCAGCAGAAGGGTTTGCAAGTGAAGAGTTGCCCACCCTTGTACCACCCACCCGGTCCAGCCTGAGCAAAACATTTAGACAGAAGGAAAGGGTCTAGAAACCTACAGGTTTATCCAGCTTGTGTAAACACTTAAATGAAGTGAGTCTCTGAATTACTATGAAGAGGTTCCCTGAGTACAACAGAGTTTCCACGCTTAGAGTTTGTGTTAGACTGATACATACCCCTCATCCACAGCCTGTTGCGCATTCTCACCCTGCCTCCACACCTTCTCTAGCACAGCCCACAGTGGCAGCTTTGGCCAGGCTGGTACTCATCTTCCAGGCTGGCACATGCATGACGCTGAGTGCCTAAGCACCCTCCTCAAAGGTGTAGGCTTTCAAAAGGTTCACATACCAGAGACTGGCAGCCTCTGGTTCACTTTATGAACTGTCAGCAGAATACATTTGCCAGATTTACTTTGGGTTAAGAAAATCACAGATTACCCTCCCAATCTGTGTGAAATTATTGCATAAACCATCGGGACTCTGCTACCATAAAATTAAACAAGGTATAGTCCAGAACACTATAGAAAATTCAGAGCACTTTTAAAGCAAAAATATGGGAACAAAACTGATGCAGCATATTCCAAAAACTGTGATTTCAACAACACAACATGAACTTATCTGTACCATCTTTGGATGTTCTGACACATCTCTGGACACTGTGTATTTCTGGTTTTTATATTACATGTCAAGGCATCAAGCTTGAAAAAAACCGAAATTAGTTTCAATTCTGTTTACATCACAACAACATCGTACTGTTTATAAAATGCTGTGAAAACTATCTTACCATATTCTGGACTTCAGGAAGATAATGAACTGGTTTTCAATAATAGTGATAGGTACCATGATCATTCTAACTGAGCAATTATAGGACAGGCAGTGAGAGCCCAGAGTACCACAATCATTCTAACTAAGCAATTATAGGACAGGAAGTGAGAGCCCAGCCTTGTAGGTGGCACTGAGACAACAAGAGGAGCTTGTCACTTCTGTCCGCATTTCCAAATGTCCTCAAAGACATGAGCTCTGGATACCTGACCACTGTAGATAGAATGCATTCTTGAACCTCCTGCCTCTCATACTTTTCACTTTGCCCATAATAATGATACTGTTCTTAATTTTTCAGTCATCTTTATCAGTGTCAAAGAACCAAAGTCCAGTAAAGACTATGCAAGAATTGGTTCAAACTTAATGGGCTTTGAATTAGGCTATAAAGGAAAAAGAAAAGGGAAAAGGACAAGAGAAGAAAAGTCTCTCATAAAGCTCTGAACAAACTGTGTGCTTGTCAAATACTGGGGAGAAAGCTTCCTCTTCCTTGATACTTGCAGCTAAAATGGATTAAAATATTACAAAATGAAGTGAATGAACTAAAGAACTGGCATTAGAGCTGGATGGAAAAAATCAGTGGGTCTGATTATTAACAAGACTCTAAATGTACTCAAGTTGTCAGTGTCACACCTTGAACCTCATGCCTATTAAAGAGACCTGGAATTATTTGATGAGTATTATGACACACTCAATACCTGCTTTCGTTTATATTCATGGCAACGATTTCCAATAAAGTTTTACTGCTTCACCTCCACTTCTTTCCTCCCCTTCAGTCTTCCTCTCTCTCCTGCTATAGCTACTAAAAAGAAGGCAAACACTGAAAGGAGGTATCTACTGACAACTACAGGCTTTGCATATTGATCAGTTGCTGAGATTGCCACAATTGAGACAAGAAGGAAAGAATCAGAAAATAAGAAATGCTAAATGTCTAGGGGAGCCACTGTTAGGATACATGCTCCTACCAGATTTTTCAGGGAGAAGCAGAGCAGTTTGCATGACAGCTTCACAGCTTGATGGAAGGCTAGCACACATCATTAGACATGCTATTTGCTCATTCATCCTGCCCCAACCTTTCAGACACAGCACAGTTCTCACACATGCCCATACCGTAGCAATGGACTCCATCTCCAGTGTAGCCTTCTAGGCATTTACAAACATAGCCCCCTTCCGTATTGATACAGACTGAAACGTCTCTATTACAGCGGTCCATATTTAGGGCGCACTCATCAATATCTGTGAAACAAAACAGGGAGGAGGGACACATGGGCCAGGAAACCATAAGGTAAATTGATAAAAAGAAAAGTCTACATCATGAATATCCCTCAGACTATGCTGTCAATTGTCATTTATGCATCTGAAGCAAATGGGAAGAGAAGGTTTTTCTTGGTATGAAATTTGATGGGGATGTTCTGAAGAGCCTAAGAGTCAACCAGCCACTTTCAACTGGAGACCTAGAGGTTCAACAAATACCACTTGATTAAAAAAAATCCCATTTGGAGGGTATGATCCTATTCAAAACTAGCCTTCTATTCTAAAACCCTACTCAGAGAAAAATCTGATTTTGAGAAAGAAAACAAAAGCTTAGGAAAAAAAAAGTACCACAATGAAAAGAAAAAATTATACCTATTTCACCTTCCTTTTTTTTCCTCCTTTCCATAGCAACATAGACTGCTTTGAGTCTCCATGTTTAGACACCAAATGGTAAATTGCTCTGTTTCTAATGCCTTTCTGTCCTGGCCTTTATGAGAGAACAAAGTGCTTCCATTTACACCAAAAACTTAAAAACCACTCTCAGCAATGTGTTGTCTGATTATTAGAGTCTTTTTCTAGTTCTAGAAAGGAGCAAGAGCAGCCTTTCACATAAACATTATATCAGGAATACTAATTTTAAGAGATTCCTTACTACATACTTCTAAATTATACATCAACTATCATGACTATGGACTGAGCTTTTTTTATTAGGTAGTGTTTACAAATAAAGACATTATGCTTTTATTCTCATTTTCCATGTTATTACTTGTTAATAGGATTAACACTCATGAATCAGGTGAAAATAAAACATGGGATAATTAACCATTCCCTCTCACATGCTTTCTGCTCATCATGCCTTTCAAAACAAGCAGTACCATTGACCTTTCTTTGACAGCTTACACAGCAGAGCTGCCAGTGTGAGAAAAGATAGATTTTCTCCTCTTCCCCAATCAACAGTTTTTCAGAAGGTTGTATTAATGTATTTTGTTACCATAGCATGATTTCCCCTTCCTGGTAAATCCTTTCAAACACTGGCACATAGCACCATCTTCCAGCAAAACACACTCTGCATTGACATAACATTCTAGTGCTGAGCAATCATCTTGATCTATTGCATAAACAAAGAGAAAAAAAATTACCAGTAGATGCATTTGGACAGATCAAAGGATGTATATATATAGTATAAAAAAAGAAACCAAAACCAACCCAACCCCTTCCCAAAAAATAAAACAAAACCAAACCAAAACCAAAAAAAAAAAAAACCACACACAGAAAAAACATCAACCAAACCCCAAAAAACCCCAAAGCGACAAACAAACAAAAACCTAACCAACCAACCAAAAAACAAAAAAGAAGAAAAACAGAACATACGAAGTTTGAAACTTGGCTTTCTAGGGTTAATGATGACAAGTTAATACAGTCATTAGGGATGTTGTCTTTGTCTAGATGGAGCTAAAGTATCATTTAGTATCAAGATTTCTGAATACTATAGACAAAACCTATTGTATAATTTAATGGTCTAGTGTTATCAAACATATGTAGAATTCAGTGGTTTTGCTGCTATTTTGTTCAGAGGAAATTAATGTATTCATAAAATCTAAGGGAAAGTCTTTCACAAGTGTCCCAAATTAGAAATATTTGTTCTCTGGACATGGATAATATTATCAAGTTCTGTTGACATAGTGAAGTATCATGGAGACAGACAAACCAAAAAGCCATCCTACCTGGCATAACTGCATAGACCCACCTTCTTGTAGGAGGGTTAAGAGCATGAATGACCCCAGTCTTGACACTCAGCCTTTCTTCCTTTGAGGGCTATGATTTTTTTCTGTTCTATAAACCTGTTCAGAGCCTCACAGTAAATAGAAGGAAGACAATCATCAGACTCTACCTGATACCATGATTTCAGCCATCAAGAAAACGCCAGTGTTCTGCCTTTCCCTACTGTCTGTATCCTTGAATATCCCACTGGTTTGTGTTCTCTGGAGTAAGGTCTCTGGTGTTGCCATTGGCATTACCTCCTTGTGCACAGAGACACTTCCTAAAAAGACAAGAAAAAGGTGACAGACCATTTAAATCTATCAAACTAAATTTCTGATTTTCCATCACTTGCCAATTTTGCAATAATCACAGTTGTTTTATTTTAAACTAAACATGAGTATCATCCCAGAGTAGTCTGTTTCTGGCCTCAAATAATTCCTAAAACCACTCACTGATGGCGTTTCTCAAATAAAAAAAGACAAATAATGCAATTCACTGCTCACAATACATGTTAGCACTGCACACATCTCATACTGGGCCAAGGGAAAAATTACAATGGTCAGACAACATGCTATTATCCCAGGGCAACACCCCAGTGTTTTCATTCTTCAGAGAAACCATCATTTGTTATGTAGACCAAGGTGAATATTTTTCAATGCTATTAGTAGTCTCAAGGGTTTCGGGAGGAGGGAGAAGTGTCCTTTTATTTTGGTGCTGAAGGAATGTACCTGCTGTTGTGTTGGAAGCATCCAGAGAGCGACAAGCTTTTCCATCTTGAGTTCTCCCAAATCCTGGATGGCACGTGCAATGGGCAACTCCAAAATTGTTTTCACAGATCTGATCACAGCCTCCATTCTCATAAAGGCAAGGATTTGCCCCTAATGCAGAAAAACAGGTAACTTAACAAGCTGCTTCTTCAGTCAGCATCTCCTTTTCACTGGACAGAGTTGAAGCAGTTGGAAAACAAATGAGTGACAAAAACTAGAATTTTTTTTTGGTTAATTTAAAAAAAGATGCATATAGTAAAGCATAAATATTCTCACCCAGCCTCTGGCTGGAAGCAGATTCACATACTCTGTATTTAATACATCCATCACTTTTTTATTATTATTTACTTTACTTTTTTATTATTTACTTTTCTCCTTTAATATTTAGACTCCTGACATTCCCTGAAAGAATATTGCAAAGGCAAAGGGAACCTGTAATTACTTTCTCTCAACCCTGGCCTATTTTTCTGTTTACAGGGAGATTGCTCCAAACAGAAAATCAAACTATTTGATCCAAAACTAATAAATCTTACAAGATCTTTCCCTGTGTCATTTGTTATTATTTGTGTGTGTGAGGAGTGCTAATAAATGAGGACAAATAGGAATTAGAGCTCTATGTTAGCCTTGTGGCAATTGATCAGCATCTATTCTTGTGCATAATCATAAGTATACAAGATCTGTTAGCATTCCTGGGACACATGCCCAGATGGTGCTTTCAATAAATGCCAGTCTTACTATTCAATGCCTTTTAAAGTGCCTATTTCTGAGAAGATAATCCTCTCCCCGAGGACATGTATCCTACTGATATAAGTGAACAAGAGGAGGCTGGAAGGGAATGACTGCGTAATTTTTGCAGTATACCTGGTTTCGCCAAAGGATGAATTACAACCATTGATGAGGGTCTCAGCATGCTGCCTCGAAGACGTACCCTGTTTTGGCCGGTCTTCTTGTCCACCCTCATTAGTGATGGCCTAGCCCAGTCAGAAAACCAAAGGTGATCCTCAAACACTGCTACATCAAAAGGGTGGCCTACAAAGAAATCAGATTTCTCATTTCCACATCTGTAGAACGCACACAAGAAATCATGAAAACAAAAGCAGTATCTGCATACAGGTCTACCTCTAACACAGTGGCATAGCCATAGACACTGCTCCACTTTGATGTCTCATGAGGTGGGATAAGCATCCATGAATGATGGACCATGAGAACATGTTACTTATGTTCTTAGCAGAGGAGGCTATGGCAGTTGCCTGACTCAGTACAATCTCTATACTGCTGGTGAACTCCAACCAGACCAAGTTCACAAGATGCTTCTACCTTAGACTTATTTCATGAAGCAGCATTGGAACCAGCCTTGCAGAAGTGGAGCGGCTCTCTCCTCTGCCAGTAAGTGGCCCAGCACAGAGTTGCTGAGGAACACAGCTCCTTTTGCAGTCTTCACATAGCAGCAAGAAGAAGAGCTCATGGCATGTATCATCCTGCAAAAGTGTACCAGCACAGGGCAGCCTGGGAGCTACAGACATTGTAGCCCCTGACTCATGGTAGGACCCAAAGCCACTGTGTGGTCTCTGCAAGCGCCAGAAGTACAAACAAGTGCAACACAGAGGTCCACACGTATGTATAAACATGCACAGACATTCACTAGCCAATTCTTCACAGTGCAAAATTCAGGAGGGGAATCAATTTTCCTCACTTCAACCAACTAGCAGCAGTAGGCTCTGACTAGTTAGCTACTGTCTATTAGCCAACTAACTTAGAGTAACAGCTAATACAGTCCATGGAATGCAGTAGATCATCCAAGTTACTTCCTCTCTTTTCACTGATTACAACAGGAACCTTGGAGAAGGAGTATGTGTTGGTATATCTTAAATACACAACATAAATAAACTGGCAAAACCCACTCGTACATCAGAAAAATTCTACAACACTATCTTCAACTGCTAAACTGAACAGCATATTGTTATTCTGTTAGCAGTTCACTACTTCCACTGAACCACGCTTGGTAGGAGTGTGGTTCTTAGTTTTTCTTTCCATGAAATTTGAACAACTAGCCCAAGATCTAGGTACTGCCCCCATCCTCACAATGTTGGGATCTATAGCATGCACTATCAACAAACACCCCACTTTGACATGCAATTCCTTAATGTTTTAGCTTAGAAATATATTAAGGATTAAAACCAAAGTGTAGTGCCATCAATAGAGATAGCAGGATCAGAAAATTGAATAACCACATGTACCCTTTCCACAAGGGTGCAAACATAACTCACTGCCTAAACAAAAGGAATGGTTGTGTTGTTCACTATCTTAGGTGGGTTCTTACATGCTGTTTTACTTACAGCTGAAAACAAGTGAAAAAGCAGGAATAATTTTAACTATTTGGTATGCAGCTATCCTGAATGAATTCTCGGTACAGGAGCACTAGAGGGAGCTCCTGTGATAAAAAAAAAAAAAATACCATGTTAAATGCCTATGAAGGGATGCCACCTTCCTGGCCTCCAGTGTACAGCTGCTCCGGACAGAAGCTGAATTCTGGTTTCACCAACAGCGCTTGCAAAACATCGGGATATCAGGTCTTCCTGCGTGTCTAAATATATATCCCTACAGTTCTGCATTTTCTTCCTTTCTTTCCCTTCCTTCCTTCCTTTCCTCCCTTCCTCCCTTCCTTCCTTCCTTCCTCCCTTCCTCCCTTCCTCCCTTCCTCCCTTCCTTCCTCCCTTCCTCCCTTCCTCCCTTCCTCCCTTCCTTCCTTCCTTCCTTCCCTCCTTCCTTCCCTCTCTCCCTCCCTCTCTTCCTCCCTCCTTCCTTCCTTCCTTCCTCCCTCCCTCCCTTCCTTCCTTGTTTCCTTCCTTCCTTCCTTCCTCCCTCCCTCCCTTCCCTTTCCTTCTCTCTTTCCACATAAGTGATGATGTCCTTTTCTCCCATTTCCAAACAGCCATATCACTGCTCCAAGCCCTACTTTCCCACACCCTGTTTTTCACCAGTGCTCTTAGCTCTCCTCCTCTGTTTTTTAGCCAGAAGAGACTGTCTCATTCCTTGTGGAGGAGAACAGTGACACTTTCAACAGGCTTCAGGGTCTTTCTTTGCAGATCAGTTTCAAGGTGAGCATACAGCAAAATATGCAGAGCAGAGGAAAAGAGAGGAATGCTGGGAAGTCACTCTGCCCTTTTGATATCTTATGAACTGCAGAACACTACTTGTTTCAAGACTTCACACTGCTCACCTTCAAACAAGTGGGAGGGTATCTGCTTAAGAGATGAATGCAAACCTTCCCAGAGCACAGACTAGAGCAGCAGCTGCTTGACAGAGCAACTGTAGAGTCTTTACTCATGGCAATCATGATACTGAGCCAAGAGTCCTCATTCTGCTATGTTTTGTATACACACCAACAAAACTGTCCCCAGAAATATATCATGCACAAAGGGAATTGTTCTCTCCAGAAACTAATTTGCCATGTACAAGATTCTTATACATATGGTTTACTTTAGATGTGGTACAGCATCGGTTCCTCATTGTTAATACTTCTGCTTTCTTACTCCAGAAAAAGTTACTTGTCACAAATAGAAATCTCAGCCATAACAACTACCAATACAGCATATTGCATAAATCAGTTTTCCAGTCAGTGTCTATTGAGTATTTAGAGCCATCTCAGTATTCAACACTGTGAAGATGCAGATTCTTTGCTCAAAGACCTTAACAGCCAAGATTAATTGTCTTCCAGCTTACACAAGTATAATTCACTGGTGTAATAAACACAGCAAAATCTAAATTACACTAAACAGCCATACACAGAACAAGTGAACCACGTTTAAAAATCTTTTTCTTTCCATTTTACTGTGAAGGCAGAAAAGTTGTCTGTAGAATGCAAAGTGATTGATTAGTAAAAGCAGAGAGTGTTAGAAAAGTATTCTTTTGCTAAAATGAATTAAAGCCAACTAGGTTACAGAATAAAGAACTAATTGATGCCATTAACCTCAGCAGAGAGTTGCATGGAATATACACCACAGCTACTGGCTAGTAATTCACATGCGCATGTGCAGACACAAAGGCACACTGACAAGCAGCAATAGGTAATTATCAACCCCAAAGCCTCACCTACATCATTCTGGGCAAGAATTCGACGACCAGAACCATCCAGGTTTGCACTCTCAACCACGGACATCTTAGCATCACACCAGTACACCTTGTCAGCTAAGTAGTCAAGAGCTATTCCACTGGGCCACACCAGACCAGTGCTGGCTATAACCTGGCGATCAATGCCTTCTAATGAAGAGCTGTCAATCCGGGGATTGACCCCCATGTCAGTCCAGAATAATCTCCTTTAGAAAACAAAATGCATACAGGAAGTCAGTAAGTAAATGTTTGTCCTCCTCTCCATGGAGTTCTTTCAAAGCAGAAAGGTCAGATCAGAGCAATATAGGCCTGAGACACATGAGAAAAATTGCATGCTTCAAGCAAATATATTGGCTGCTGATCTTTTCACACTTGCCATAAGACTCCAGGTGATTACACTGGGATTTATGCAGAATCCTCACTCTGTTTGTTGGCACAAGACCTTTGAACAACAATGCCTGCTTATGCTAATTGCCAGCTCTTCATATCTGCTTTTTGTGTCTTCTGCATGACTGCTGAGAGCAGTTTAGCAAACCCAAACAACAGAAGATGATGCATTAGCTGGGCCCTTGTCTAAACAATGGTTTAGCAATGCACAAATGACACTAAAGCTACTTGCCACCCATGGAAAGCAATCAAAAGTCCTCAGGGGTTTTTGTGGGTTTATTTTGATTTGTTTCGGTTGGATGGTTGTGGGTTTTTTTGATGTTTTTTAATAAACCAGATTCAGGCCCAGCTTCCTTTCTTCTTTTCATAAAATCATGATTATCAGGGTCTCCTTCTAGGGTCCTGGGTGTTGCTGACTGAGTACATCCCATTTTTCAGTGAACATACATTGCTTGATGGCAGCTCAATGTGGGGATAGCTAAAACCACAAATTACTTCTAAAGTCTGGACTCCAGGCTTCCCAGGCAGCTGCTGCCTCTGTTAGGTTTACTAAATTCACCCACATGTTCACTTAGCTTTATTCACATAAACAGTTTTGTTGTAACAAATGCAGGGATCAGTATTTTCAATAGCTTTAATTGTGTTTCAGATCCTCCTTCAATACTGACTTTACAATTATAGACATTGCTATAAAGGCTGTTCCTCCCTTCGCCATTAACTTTCAAATAAGGAAGGTTTCAGTGATGTTTTCCCTTCCCTTTCCCCTTGTAGAATAGCTTTGCCTCTTCTAGTAATTCTAACAGGCAAATCTCCCTTAAACTACATGTTCTTAAATGTTTTCCTGCAAAATGTCTCTATCGCGTTCAACCTCTACTGAAAGAGGTTCTTTCAGGTCTTTCCTTCCTTCCTTCCTTCCTTCCTTCCCTCCTTCCTTTCTTTCTCTCTCTCCTTCCTTCCCTCCTTCCTTCCTTCCTTCCTTCCTTCCTTCCTTCCTTCCTTCCTTCCTTCCTTCCTTCCTTCCTT
>JBCJKH010048494.1:20639-30665 GCA_039877255.1 Loriculus beryllinus
CCAGGCTCTTGCGTCCTTCCTCCTCCTCCTCTGCAGTCCCAGATAGCATCAGTGGATGGAGCATCAGATTCCTGAGCCTGTGCTCTCACTGAGCAGGCTCCTGATAACAGGAGGAACCAGTTGGGTTCCGTCACAGACCCAGCGGGGCAGGATGAGCCCTCTGCGGTTCCACTGACCCCACCACATGGAGCGGCACTTTTAGAGCTGCTTTGTTGTGGGTGTAGGAGGAGGATGGTTGCAAAGCTGCTATTCCTGGGGCCCAGGCTCTTGCGTCCTTCCTCCTCCTCCTCTGCAGTCCCTGTGTGGAAATGGCTGTTGCCCACTCCAGAAGCTGGCGTTGCTGCTAGAAGATATTCTGCTTCTTTAGCAGATCAAGAGCTTCAGCAGTTACAAAAACTTCTCTTTAAAAATTCATGCTGTTCTGTATCATGTTAAATATTTATTCTTAAGGAACAATGAGTCCCCTCCTCCCCCATCCTGCTATGATACCTCTTTTGCATATAAGCTGATTAATAATTAAGCATCTCCATTTTATTTTGACTAACAGAAGTTGTGCTTTAGCCAATTGGATGCCCCTTGTTTTCTGCTGAGCTGTGAGTTCACTTTCCCCCTCCAGACCAAGGGATCCTCTTTGGTCTCATCGTGGAGCTTTCCTGCACTGGGAATTCAGACAGGCCATGGGCAGCCCTGGACAACCTGTAACGCTGTAGAGCCCATGCTTACCTGATCATGGAGTAAGTTGCTCTAGTGGAAGATGTCTCTACCCGTGGCAGGGGATTGGAACTGGATGAGCTTTAAGCTTCTTCCCTACTCAACCCATTCTATGCTATGATTATATGATGTGGTTGGGCAGCCAGGATGACCCACTGCAGCAATGAATGCCTGGGTGCTAATATTATCCCCTGCTGAAGCAGGAAACGGGAAGAAATTGGGTGTAAAATTAACTGTCCCAGCAGCACAGAGCTGCTGCTGAGCCCCTGGACTCCATGATGACCATTCAGGTGGTGACATGAAGTCCAAGAGGACAGTTTCCTCCAATGCAGCTTTGAATGCGCCTTCCGGGGAAGTCACTGCTGATGCTGAGCCCAGACTCCCTAAACGTGAAAGGGGAGACCTGTGTCCTTGAAACAGGGACTTGTCCTGGTGATGCAAGCAGGGCTGCTTAGTCCCTTAGGCCCACTGGATGCACGCTTCTTTGGGAGTGGTTGGTAGGTCCGGATCTGCAACTGGAGCCTCCTTGCACTAGAGTTTTGTGCTAGAGAGAAGCACGGTGTCTACAGCTTTGTGGGACCGGGCACACAGCAAAGCTGTGCGTGTGCTGAGTGTGCACCTCCCAACAGGTATGGGGCCCTTCTCCTGTGAAGCCAGACCCACTGTACAAAGGGTAACTGGAGAGACCTGGGACCCAGTCTTGCTTTAGTGGCAGCTCATGGCAATGCTACTCAGACACAGTTAAGCTCAGGAACAAGGGCTGAGGAAAGAGCTGACACAAGGGCAAACTGCACCCAAGGATTATAAAGAATTAATCCTGCTAAGAAAACTGGATTACTATTCAGGAGAGATGCTGAAAACCCAGCATTTGTATTCTGTGGGAGATTTCAGTGTTAGCCCCTTCTTCTCCCCGCCCCAGATTTCCCAAGGAAGAACAAAAATAACTCTTAAGTTTTCCCATGGAAATACGATCCTGGCTGCTCTGCAAATATGGGAGCATCTTGTTTTCTGTAATTCCCATGCAGAGTGTTGTATATCCTTTTCAGCAATAAAATGAAGCTACAGGATCCATTTTGGAATAGATATTTGAATGTTCAGGAGACAGGGCAATTAAAGCAAATTGTGTTGAGGTGTTTGTTTGGGGAGCTCTTGTCAAAATAGATGTGATTCCTCATTGTAGTCCCTTTTAGGAGTGCTGCATTCTATAAATGCTCTGTCAAAAGCATCTCAGCTGGCTCTACCCTTTAAACTGGAATTACAGAATGAAGAGGCTGTGCAAGACTGAGATTTACGGGAGCATTTGGTGCAGATTCCACATGAAATCATTGTCTCGGGCTGGGTTTTAACAGCCTGGCTTGTAAGCACTGTCATGAAGAGCAAAACTCGCCTGTGGGGCTGCGAGCAGAGGGCAGGGATGGGTGATGGCAGAGCGCAGGGTGGGTGCTGCGGCTGCTCGTGGGTGCAGGGGACACACGGCAAGCGGCGTTCCTTATTTAACAGCTTCATTAGTGAGCTCAGGCGGGTGCAGGCAGCGCGGTGATGGAGCCGCAGATGGTGCTGAGCTGGGGGTGTCGCAAACAACAGCTCAGTGTGTGCAGTGCCTGGGAGAGGACGGGAAATGAGGCACGATGGGGTGACGCTCAGCTTACAAGCAAATGGCCCAGCACAGGGGTGGCCAGGGGCAAAGCTGGCAGTGAAGCAGCAATGAAGACCAAGGGGAGAGCGTGCTCAGCAGGCTGGGTGGCAGGTTCCATGTGCTGCACGTGCTGCAAAGCCCTCCTCAAGCAAGGGGAGCCATGTGCATCCGCATCCCTGGCTGCACTTGGTGTCAGGGTTCCAGCAAAATCCCGATGACCTGGAGCAGAGAGGGCAGCAGGAGAGAGCAAGGTGTGTGCTGTTTGCATTGCTGAGGGTGCTGTCTGCCCTTGTGTGGGTATGTATGTTACAGTGTGCTTGTAGGTGGGGAAGGGACCATGAACGTAGAAGCCCCACCTTGAAAGGGCCAGTGTGGATGGTATCAAGCACTGGCTGTAATTGCATACAGGGCCGTAGGATCCTCCTGAGGACCCAGAGCTGGGATGTCTAAAGGAAGAGCTGCAAGTGTTAAGTACAGCCTTGGACTGGCTGCCACATCCCTCACATCAGGCAACGGCAGCTTTTTCCTGTGGGGCTTGATTAAAAGAGTGATGGTGCATGGGCCCTGCGGGATGGGATGTGGGAATGCAGCTTGATTTCGGACCCTCTGTCTTTGAAAGTGCCAGTAGATGGAGGAGCTGCTGTTTCCATTCACTGTTCGTGATTGAGGTTCATCACTGTGACTCATCTCATTTCTGATTTGAATTCTCTGGCTGTAACCATAAGCCACTGGATCTTGCTTTGCCGACCTCTGCTGAATTAAAGAGCTTTTGAGTACCCTGTAGTTTTCTTCTCTGAAAGTGCTTAGGTGCTGTTATCAGGTCACCTCTTTTGGCTTCTATTTAGAGGAGAGGCAGATCATGTGTCCTCCTCTCACCATTTTTCCTGGCTGTTGGTATTGCTTTAGGCTCTTCTTTACAGCTGGTCCCCCTCTTTAGGGTTGTGCCTCTCTCTGAACTCACTTGGGATGGTTTTCCATGCAGTGACACTGTAATCCTGCCTTCCTTTTGCTGCAGCATTGGCCAACTCCCTTCTGGACTTGCAGAAGGCCACCAAAGTGTGATCACGTTTATTGCTGGCATTGGTTCCCAGCACTGTGACCTGATCCATGACACTGGCTGGATGCTGCATGTTTGATGAGCAGTTCTTGGTTTTGGACATGCCCTGGCAGGTCCACAGACTTGAGGAACAGGAAGAGTTGGATCCGGTGAGTTTGGACAAGGACAATGAAGTTTTGTTTTACTTCATTCCACTCTGTGTGGTGCTGGCTGACCTTATGCCAGCAGTTCTGCTCTCCTCTGCTTGGACAGCAGCAGCCTCTCCCTCCTTCCTCTGCATTTATCTGCTGTTCAGTGCCAGTGCTGGGCACGGGGTTTGAAGGGGGGTTTGACTATTTATGCCATCCTGGATGGATGCAGCCTCGGCTCTCCCACTGCAGGGTACAAGCTGTGGCTAATGCCTGGGCCTCCCAAGCATCTTTTCCAAGGCAGGGCAACAGAAAAGATTAGTGTGGTTGCCCCATCCCTGGCAGTGCTCAAGGCCAGGTTGGATGAGGCTTGAGGTAACCTGCTCTAGTGGATGTCCTGGGCTGAGGCATTGAATGAACATGGTTTAAATAGTCAAAACAGAGGTGAACTGGCTTAACTCCTACAGGCCCTTTCCCTTCCTGTGCAACTGCCCCAGGGCTGCAGGGGCGAGAGGCTCACGGTTCATCCCTGGATACCTAATACAGAGTGGCAGAGGCAGGACGTGGGCTCAGTCACAGTTCCCCACACCAAGGACCAGCCCCCAACCCCTCTGAAGTGCAAAGGCATAAACTTAGTGAGTCTTCCAAAGACAAGCTGGTACCCAGCCTGTCCTGCAGCAGGTCCAGCATCCCAGCTCACTTCTGCGGGCAGAGCCAAGGCAGTTGACGCTAGGATAACAAGGATCAATGCAACTGCAATTGCACCAATGGCAAGGGAGAGCAGCGCCAAGACTTGGACCAGAACTGACCTGGAACCTGTCTCCGACTTGCAGGGACCAGGAATTGCCCTCGTGCACCCTCAGCCACCTGCTGCTCCCTCCGAAGCTGGACCTCTCTCATCATCTTTTCTCTGCCATGTGGGTTGCAGCCAGCATCAGATCGGTGGGTTAGCATGTCCCTCTGTTTTGTTCCATCACTGGAAGCAATGGTAAGTCCAGGAGCTTGCTGGACATGGCTATTCCAGGATACTGAGCTACAGCCACCAGCATCCTTCGGGATCCTGCCTTCATTGCCAGCTTTGAGTTGGAGAGGAAAATAGGTGATGCCTAAATAGCAGGGACACAGTGGGAACTGCAGGCGAGTGTGCACAGCAGGATGTGTGGAGTGTAGCAAAGGCACGGGTAAATGTGCATGGAAGCTTCTCCCCCCTTTTTTCCTGCTCTGCAATCTCTCTAGTGGAAACCCTCTGGTTCTGCTGACTTTTCTTTCTTTGCTCACACTGAGCTCCACGAGTGCTGCAGAAATACTCCCTTTCACTGCAAAAACACAAGCACAGTGAAAAATCAGCATTTTCCAGCACTCGGAGCAGGGGATGAGCATGTGAACAGGGCAGGGGAGGGACCAGGAGCCTTGCTAATAGAGGTCAGCGCCTCTCCTCTGGCCCAGGACCCCGTCCTGAAACTGCAAGCACTGCCCATGGGTGGGAGGGACACCCCAGGAGGGACAGCACACATTCACCCATGGTCCACCTGATCCTGCTGTCCTCCTGTGCAGAGCCGCTTGGTGTCTGTCTCCTTCCTAAGGCATAGGGTGACTCTGAGCTTCACTTGCCCATGTGGGTGTGTGGATGGTCTCATGCTGAGCTCCCCCCATTGCCCCCCTCAGTAAGGTAAGCAGCAGTGGGTAGAGGCACCAGTGATGTCATGGCTGATGCAGAAAGCAGGTATGAGCCCTTGCTCAGCTGGAGGATGCTCAGGTCCGTATCTCCCCTAGCCAGGAGCTTGTTCCTATTCCAGCTTACAAACAGGGAGCTACACTTGGGTCTGCACAATGCCTCCAAGCGGGCACTGCTTGTTCTCCTCCTTTTCCACGCTTAGCCATGCTTTCTGCTGGAGTTCCCTCCTCCACAGGTTCTGCAACGCCTATTTCCATGGGTTTCAGGCAAAGCCAGGCCAGGGCTATCCTAAGGAGCAAAGCTTTCCTAGACAATGTATAGGAAGGCTAATAACTCCTTCCTCTCCTATTCTCTGCGCCAAGCTTGTCTCCTGGGAACGTCTCCTCTTTAAATAGCAGCCTGAGTGGTTTTAGGTTCCAGAGTGGTTTTGCAAAGAATTGCATCAAGGACTCTCAGTGCTCAACCTTTCCCATCTCACTGCGATCCCTGAGAGTGAGGCTCAGGCTGTGAAATGCCTGGAGCTGGCTGCTGACCCCAGGGGACCTGCCCTGGCATCCACAACCGGTGCTTGTGATGGGGCTCATGAAGACCTCGCCCACTCTTTGCATGGGTGGTGTTGGTGGAAAGTTCTGAGCTGTCAGGACACAGCCTTGACATGTGCCATGCTGGTGCTGCTCTGCCTCTGGGAAGACACAGTGTGATGGTGCTTAGCTGGGGTGTGCTGGGTCTGTTAGTTCCTCTGGCTGAAGTCAGAGGAGCCAAGTGGCACCAAAAATGCAGACACTGAGAGCAGGAGGAGGCAGAAGCACCTGAGGCTTGTGCATGAGCAGAGGGACTTCAAGCATCAAGAGAAGGTCACACCAGAGCCATGCAGGGGATGGGACCTGTGTGGGGCAGGAGATGAGAGGGGCAGCCAGCAGGGTCACCTGCCTGCATAGGGGCTTGCACAGAGCTGTGGGTCCCAGGCCCACCGTGGCTATGCCAACCCAACCTCAGATACCCGTCTTTGAGCTGGAGCGGTTCATGGCTACCAAGGTCAATGCAGGAGATGGCACCTGAGTGGAAAGGGCTGTTCAGACTGGTGAGGAAAGGTGAGATAAGGGCTGGTGTCAGGAGCTGGAGCTAAAGCACGTGTTGCTTAGCTAGAGCACTAGCTGCTGTGCCAAGGAGGATGGTGGCTCTGGTGTCAGTGGCAGGTTAAGGGGACAGGTTTTGCATTTGCCTCCTGCTGTGAGCCTGAAGCAGAATTAAACCCAGGCAGTTTTATTGTCTCTGCAGTGCAGGAGGTCAGAGAACACGGTTGTCTCTTAGGGCTGCTCAGCCAGTGACCATGGACAGGACAGGAATGTGCCTCAGGGGCAAGTTTATCCTCCCTTCAGCTCCTTGACCTGTCTCCTGCATGCCAGACCCTTGTTCACCCCTTGCACTTGCTGGACCAGGTTTGTGGGCTCCATCCCTTGCCCTGCAGAGGGTTGCATTGCACTGCTTGTTCAGAGGAGGAAGGCACTCCGTGAAGGCACATACATTGCTTGGCCACTGTTCCTGACCCTGCTGCAGGATCTGGTGGCCTGAATGAGCACGAATCTGCTTCAAAGCCAGCACTTCAGAGAGCTGTCGATGTGTGTGTGACACCACAATGGCTGAGCTGTGGCCAAGGTCTGTTCTGTGCAGAGAAACCAGGGAGAGCACAAAGCAGTTGGGGGAAAAAAATAAAAAAAGGATGGTTTTTAAATTTAAATTAGTTTTGTTTCTTTTCCTGTTGCTTGGATGCTTTTCTTCTCACAGGTTTCTCTGCTGCTAGCATTGTTTTGTGCTGCTTTCTTTAATTAGTTTCTTAGTAGCTTCCCAGCTTTTCAATAGAAGCTTCTGCTTCTGAAGGGGTTTATTTTTTAAGGTTAGTCCTTAAGATGCTCATACATACTGAAAAGCAATGCCAAAGCCCAAGGAAATTCTTTGTTATAGGAACGATATAGTTAGGCCAGGTTGGACAGAGCCTTACATGCCATGGTTTAGTGTGAGGTGTCCCTGCCCGTGGCAGGGGGCTGGAACTGGATGATCTTAAGGTCCTTTCCAACCCAACCCATTCTGTGGTTCTATGATACAGACCCATTTGCTGCGCAACACACTCCACCTTCTGATGCACTGAGGTGTCTCCTAGCAATATGGCCAGGGGCTTTGATTTGACCATATCCTGTCATTAGAGTCTGAAGATTGAGCTTATTGTGACTTTGTCTCCTCAAGCAGTTAAATGCTTTAGAAAGGCCTTCCTAATTCTCTGGGACTGAGGGTAAGAGGTTCATTTTATACTGCTTCATTTGGAAATGTCGACTTGTGTGTACAAGTAATTTACAGCAACATTTTTTGTGCATTAAAAACTGAGATCACTTTTTAATGTCAAAAAGGAATCAGTTTGTTTGGAATGTGCAAAGATTTTATGCCACTGAATAGATTTTATAATATGTGCATTATAAGTCTATGGTACATCCATGTTTTGAATAATCATAGGATCATAGAACCATTGAATGGTTTGGGTTGATAGGTACAAAATAGGTCTCAGGTGGGGACGGATCCACGTGGAATTTTTTACACTTTCAGAAAACTTTTACACAGAGATCTCCAAAGCAATGAGTGGGAGAGGGCAGGTGAGCAGAGAGTAATGCATCAGTCACTGTGACACTGGCAGCATGCAGCAGAATGGGCAGAGTCTCGTGGCACATCCATCAGTTTGGGAAATCTTTGCCCAGGATGCTGTGGGAGTCAGAGAGTGAGTTTAAAGAGAGGAAAACCAAGCGTGGTCTCTGGGACCCACAGATAGACAGGAAGTGGATGGTTCATGTGCAGTCCTGATGTTGGAAGCCTCCAAACTGCTGACTCCTACCTTTGACAGAGTGTTAGGGGAAGGCTTATCACATTCCTGCCCTGCTTCATGTACTCTTACCTAAGTGGAGGCTGCTGGCTGTGCTGGAGACAGGATGAAAGCCCTGCTGACCTTTGCTCTGCTTCAATATGCCAGTTCTTGCATGAAAAAAAGGATGTAAAAACCAGGTTCATAGGAGCAGCTAAGACCCAGATTCAGAGCTGCTTAAGTGCTGCAGAGACAGGGATTTAGCGACGCATCCCACAGGTTTGGGGTCTTTTTTCCTGGTTGGTTTATTCTCCGTGTGTGTGCAAGCACGTGTGTGGAAATGCACAGTGTATTGGGGCTAACTGCTTAGTTTCCATAGACAGACAGCCTATGCAGCTGCTCAGTACCTCATGTGTAAATCACACAGCAAATACAAGTAGCATCAAGCATTGCAGATGTTCTGAAACACTATGAATTGTTTGTATAGAGAAGGTCCCAAATAACAGTATTACCAGCTCTCCTTGTTCATTGTGCTTGGATCTGAAAGCTTTGTTGCCAGAATGATGGGAACAGTCATTCACCTTCCCCAAGCTAGCTCTGAGCTGGAGGAGCCTGGCTGTCTCCTCCCAAGGAGGTTTCTCACCCTGAGAGGAAATAACCTCTTAGCGTGAGATGCCAGAATCCTGCATCTTGCAAATGCAGCAGGGTGATGAGTGTCTGCCCCAGCTTTCCAGACTCCCACCATGTGTGCTGGGGAAGGAGTTGCTTTGGCTGGATCATCAGCAGGATGCTGTCCCTATGGGACTGCTGCTCTGTGTGTGCCAGCCTGACCTGGAGATCACACCTACCTCTTGACAGGGTTCTACCACTCAGTTTGGCTGATTTCATCAAAGTCGAAGGGATCCTCCTGATGACAGCCTTGATTATAACAAGAAGATAGCAGAAGGTTCCTCACTGGCGAAGACAGCCAGAAAACCCAGCTCCACTCCCAGGTCTCCTCTGGTCTGTGCTCCACCACAGCCTCCTACCATGTCCTCCAAGGCAACACAAGCGTGGTGACACCACATGTCTGTCTGGGCTGGTGGACTCCATGCACATGTCCTTGTCTGGGGAGGCACAGAGCTCAAATACAGGATACAGGCATGTCCAGAGCCATTTCCATCCACATCACAGACACCATCTCCAGGATCTTTTTATTGTACTGCTGTTGGAGCTTCCTTACATTGGGGTCTTGCTGACAGCCCTTGAGCATCTGCAGGCCTCCTAATGAAATGCTCTTAAGATGATTTGAGAACAAATCTCTTCGATAAACAAAAAGGGACCCTCAAGTGCTGATTTCACCTCTTCTTGCAAGAGGTAATTGAGCTGCTGTCATAAGAACATACTGTGACAGTTTGAGATTACACACTGTAAGAGGTCCTTGGTGTCCTTTCACAGTTTGAACTCGGGTTTCCCTCTCCTTACCAGCACACCCTACACCATGAACCTTTCCACCACTTCACAAAGAACTTGCAGTAAGAGCATTTCAGAAATCACTGCTTATTCAATATTTATGACAACTTCAGAATGCAATTCCAGTTGCAACAAATGAGCACACAGGTGCTTACTCTGTCATTACCCAATTTCTAAGGGCTCTTTCTGGAACCCTTATTTTCCATGGTTTCATAGTCCTCCTGTTGCAAAGCTCTGATTTTGCCTAAAAAATGACTCTGCACTTCATCACTCACCCTGAATTTACTTCCACCCATTTCCTTACTCCCTCCGTCAGGAATGGGAGTTGTCCCCTGACCTTGACTTGTCACAGTCTGGGCATGAAGATGTCATGCTGTTCTCTCCCAGATTTCTGACCCAGGTCAGCAGAAAGAATCCCAGCCTGGTTTGTGTTGGAAGGGACCTCAAAGCTCCTCCATTCCAACCCCTGCCACGGGCAGGGACCCCTTCCACTGGAGCAGCTTGCTCCAAGCCCCTGTGTCC
>JBCJKH010048498.1:0-16178 GCA_039877255.1 Loriculus beryllinus
TGCCTTAGCATGCCTTCCAGGAGAATCTGCTCCAAGATTTTGCCAGGCACAGAGATGAGACTGACTGGTCTGTAGTTCCCTGGATCACCAATTTTCCCCTTCTTGAAAATGGGGTTATATTTCCCTTTTTCCAGTTGTCAGGAACTTCACCTGACTGCCATGATATTTCAAATATGATGGCCAGTGGCTTAGCAATTTCATTCACCAGCTAAATATATTAGCTGAATAAATACATACAGCTTTCTTTCCAGAAAGTTAGCTGTAATTAAAAAAACCCAAACAAAATCCAGCACTGTAGATGAACTACCATGTTTTAACCTAATTTATTTCTATGGTCCCTAACCATAAGTTAGACTATCTTCCATCCCACCACTGATCTTTTTCAGCCTGAAGTACTCCAAAGCCTTCAGGAATATGTGGCTGTTGTTTTGTATTTGGTTTTAAATCTGTTACTTAAGTTGCATGGTGCAGTGAAAACAGAAAAGTTACATTTCTGCTTACAGGTATAAATTGCTTAATGATGTCACAAGTACATCATTACTTGTACAAGTACACCTCCGGTACATTTATAACTACTTTGAGGTAGACATGATTTACACATGAAGTTCATTATCTCACTTCCATTCAACTAAAAGTAAATATGTGAGAAAATTCAGCATACTTCAATAGATGATTGGTGAGTGGTTCACTAAGGGTTGTTGCAGTTAAATTGCAAAAGCGCCAACTTAGATTTACACACGACAATTCAGAAAGTAAACAATATTGATTTTAGCTCAGTATCTTCTTTCCATCAAAGGGCAGAAAGAAGTGAGACTTGAAAGATTCTGACCAAATCAATTCAATGCAATTAGCCTTGAAACATCTCTTTGCCATCACAATTGTGTCATGATCGTGGGAAAATAAGACTGTAAACCAAAAGGGTATTAGAGGAAAAGATGGTCATGCAATACAGATACTTCCATCACAAGTAGATACAGCACTCGAGTGTGCACTTTTAAACAGCCACATAGCTATCTCATCTACCTGTCAGTTCTCCCCAGAATAGTGTCACAAATACCTTTGGAGATAGTACAAAAATATCTGCAGTGTGTTTGCAAAAGTTGATGCTTCACCCATCAGATTTGCCAAATGCTGGAAATAAATACTCCTGCACACCTCTTTAAAAATGTATGATAATAATCTATGTCCCTCATTCTGACCTTGCCATAAGAATAATGCTCTAGACTGAAATACAAAATGAGGAGGGACAAAAAAGGATTTATTTTTATTTAGCTCTAATTTAAGTATGTTAAGACCAAACTAATACACAAGTCCAAATACACATGCATGATAAACTGAGAATTCATTCATGTTCATCAGAAAAATCTGTCACTGATCACTTGTCTTCCTCTCCACTTGCTAATATTGCTCTCCTTAGCATGTGTTTCAATCATGCGTGTCATCCCAGTATCCAAGTGTAAAATGCTGCATGCAAAGAACCTAATCCTAATGGTCAGTGTGGCAGAAGCTGGGCTGCTGAAGGAGGAAACTTAAGGCCAAGTCCTAACTTTTGCCATATATCTTCAGAGCAGCAGCAGGCTCGACATTCAGGTCTGGGGGTGCTGAAAGAAGCTGGCACACAGCTCCTGCTGTTGAGCATGTTACTGTCTGCAGAGCCGCACTCTGACTCGGTGCCCTCACTGCCCCACTCACAGAGGCAGAGCCCTTCTGAACAGACAGACATTACAGCCATGTGTTCACACAGGGCAAACATGCCCATTCCTCCCAGCTGAGCTTCTGAAGCTGAATCTGCAGTCACACAGGGACAGCAGCAGCCTTTTTCCTGTCAAGGGCAGGATCACCCTGATGACAGCACTGCTTGCAGACTCCAAGGGAGGTACTCACTTAAAGACACAACTGATGACAGAGATTGCTGTTTGGTTAAATATTCTCTTTCTTCACATTCACTGCAGTGCAAAATCACTTCCCCTAGCCTTAAGCTCTTTTATCAAGTGTTTCCCTAAGGAAATATTTCTAATTTCCCAAATCAATATCTACTGAAGTGGATTTAAGAACTTTAAAGGCCTTGATGTTTGCTATTAACATCAAGTTCAACAGCTACTCTGTTAAACGCATATGCTTCCAGAAATGATGCATTTGCAAGAGTCTGTGTGGCCTGGGTAGCAAATTTATTTTCTATCAGAATATTCTGTACCAGTTTCTAGAAAGTGTCACTGAATTGTCACTGTTTGTGGCAGAGAATCGTTTTATTAGTATCTAAAGTGTTTGCCTGACAGCATTAGGCTTCTTTCACCTACCCTATACCATCACCCTGAGACTCCTATCTACTTTTGAGATGGTGGCATAAGCAAATCATCCACACTGCCTACTTGATCATCACAAAGCATTGAGAATAAAGAAGAAAGTCACAAACGTTTTACATAAGGTAAATATCACATCTTTCTACATTTCAAACGAAGAAATACCTCAGAGACCTCTGAAAATGTACATTGTTTTTCTTTGTAAGCTTCTGTTTACCTGACAAACTGGATTTGTGCCTACATTTGCTCAAAAACAAAATGAACATTTTGAAGAATTCACACCCAAAACCAGTATGTCTATTAACTCTGCAAACTTACATTAATAATACACAACACAACTAATAACTAACTCTAAAGTCATTTCCCATCAGATGCATGCTGTGTTCACAGATTCGTGCATCTTTCTTCATCAATGTAAAGACCTAGCCACAGAGGGGTTGACCTAAAATCTGAACACTGCTGGCTGCTACTGAACTCCCATGGCTGCAGTGCTCAACATTTCACAGAACTGAGATCTACATCTGTATCAATGGTTTTAACAAAACAAATGCATCTGCGACAAGGCATCAAGAACTAGCTATATACAGGCAAGCACACACTGAGGCCATTCTATAGCTAGGAAAACTGTATTACATGTATACATGACTAAATACTACTTAAAGTATATATTAAGAGGGTTTTTTTTGCTGCTTGTGCCTGTACTTTTCTTTTACCATCAAAGGTAAAAAAGCAGGCTGGATGACAGGGCACCCTCTTAGTTACAAAAGGACTACCATGCTCATTTACCTCTGCATCACGTATCCCAAGCAAAGGTGTCTCTGCAGAAAGTAGTTCATGACTGAAGGCATTTTTCCTTTTTTACCAGTTTCATAATACAATCTCTGGTGAAGGGATATTTATAACTTACACATAAAAGACTCTCAAAGCTAAAATCTTTAAATAGAAAAATCTCAACACAAATGTCATTATCTAGATGGAACTGCAATAACTTGAAATCAGGAAAAAAACATTCTTCTTCAAATGCATTGATCTGCTCCTTCACTTCAAAATCTGTTCTAAATGAAGAGTCGGGCTACCCAGTAAACAGGTTAAGAGAAAATAACAAAGATCCTGACTGCAAAACCACAATTTCTTATATCAACAGTGAGCTCCCAAGAGAAGGAAAAATCTGGAATGATTGCAGGATGATTCACACACCACCCCCTGGAGAAGCAGCCAGGATTGAAGTACCGTTCGGCTGACATTTTGTCAACAAGCAGCATATAACTTGGTTAGTCCTACAACTGCAAACTGCATTCTTATACTCCAAAACCCTAAGCTCTTCAATATACTGATTTGGAGGGATGATTACGAATAAGCAGTTACAGGCACTAGCTGCATCCACTGAAATGGAAAAATTTACAGATGTTTGATAAACACACAGATGTAGTTATCACTTCAGATTTTTCAGCTAAACCTGAAGAAATTCTTTACTCTCTCTGCAATGCAGGCACAGATACACAATTGCTCTGATATTCCTTGGATGCTGTCCTCTGTTTGCTCATCTAATACAGAAGAAAATACTTTATTATTTTGGATAAACATACTTGATACTTAAAAAAATGTCTTCTCATTTATTTCACAGCAAATAATGCAAAAAAGAATAATCTAATCCGTGTTGTTCTTCGATTTCTTGCAGTACCGTAACAAGGCAAGAGAAAACCAAAACAAATTAACATATATTTCAGTTGGGTTCCCAATTGAAGTACAGGCTGAATTCTATCTTTTCTGAAAGCATTACTGAGACCTCAAGATTACCCTACACCAAGGGTATATGTTGGCAGCAAAAAGCAAACTCTCACATATAGTTGTACGCATACAGCATACCACATAGTTGTTAAATAACAGCACTAGGACTTCATGGGGAATGTTGCAAGCAGTATTTAGAGAAGTCAGAAATTTTAAACTTTCACACTTTTAAAATCTTACTATTACAAAGCAAATCCAATGGTTTCTTAACTTTTCCTCTTTATTCTTGTTAAAACAGAAATAATAATGCAAAGTTACAGCATAAAGCACCTATATTTCTGTGCTTTGAAAAATATACTTTCCCTCTGTCTTCTCCAAAGGTAACACCTTAGGGCTCAGACATGCAACCAAATTACCATGGGTCCTATAAGCACTAAAAATAGCAGATGGGCATGCTCTAATACCAGGGAATACGCAAAGTAGAGCAACTCTGCTGAAACACCTTTTATTAAATCAACTTCCCTTGCATTTGCCCAGTGCTAAAAGCACACATGGAGACATACAGAAATGTCATAAATTGGTCCTAACCCTGATTGTTTGGCCTTGACAGTGTGACTATCAAACAGCATCATGTTAACTGGAGTCAGAGACAGAAAAAAGGCATATATCTCTATTCCTGCCCTACACCTACAACCCCACCAGCAAACAGGTTGGGGTCTCTGTAGGTACAGCATTTCTTTACTCCTTAAATTATTTGTTGGAGACAAAAGCCAAAATCTGTAGCCTGTGTCTAAAGCAGAGAAGTACCACAGTACCTACCTGCACAAAAACTTCTCCCATACTGTTAGCCTCAAGCACAGAGTAGAACTCTGCTCAGAGTTAGGAAAAGCAATGGTTGAAGAGCACTTCCCTTTTCTCTAGTGGATCTTTCTTTAAGGATACATCTAAACATGCAGACAATGTTATCTTTTATATTTCCTTGTTATAAATCTGATTAAAGCACATTTAGACATATACAATCTTGCTCTGACTTACTTTCCTGAGAGGGCCATCTATAGCCTCTAGAATCCTAACTTGTCTTCCTCAGGACACAGCTAAGCTCTCCAAGGGTAATCCCAGATAGTACACTATTCAAAAGAAATTTCTCTGTATCATTTCAAAACCACCTACCAAGCAGTTCACATCTTCTCTCCTTTGCATTTTTTCCTTTCTTCTGGCCAAAGACAAGACAGACAGTATAAAACAGGGCAGGAAAAAGTTGCAGCAACACCCAAAATCCCAATGAGAACTTCAACAGTTAAGCAACCTTTCTTTGACAGACTTAATGAAACTGGCAGCAGTGTCACATTTTCTATGAAAAATGTACAACTTGGGGCAGAAATGTTCAGCTGCCAAGGGAATATATGTGTCTATATGAAAAGCTGTAGAGGAGTAGGCTGAACAGCTGCCAGGTCCATTATGTACGTGAAAGCCATAGGTTAGATTTTTAAAACACTTTTATTAAGACAAGAAATAAAAAATTACTCAAATGCACGCCAGCATTATCTGTTAAATGCTAAAGCTTTCCAGTGACCTTTACTTTTAGATGTTAATTATGCACCAGAAAACACAGTCTCTCAAGTTCCTGCTAGGACAAAGCAAATCAATACAGATACTTTCCCCAAGAATAACAGCCTTACTTTACAACAGTGTAAGTCTGCTGACAGCACTGCATAGTAAATTCTGAAATAATCCACTGGAAGTAGCAGTTTCTCCAACACTGTTGGCTTAGGAGTTAGCCAGTAATTGAACCTGACGAGGGTGGCATACTCAGCTGTTCCCAGGAGGAAACTACTTCCTGACACTGAGGATCATGAGATTATTAGTAGTATTTATCAAGTGGCAGTAAGATAAAACTGTAATATATGCAAATACAACACATCTCTCCCAAGGTATTTACAGTACACATTAGAAAGATAATACCATTGCGAGTAATTAGATAAACTCATTTCAAATCAGGATCTTTTCCTGGGGAGTCACTGTTTGTTCTAACAATGCAGGCACCAGTCTTGCAAACCACACTTCTCCTGAACCAAAGGAACTACCTTTATTTTCTAAGGTCACTGCTGTTTATCAAAAGCATTTGGGTTAAAGAAGTATACTAAATATATTGTAGACTTGGAAATTCCTAGCTTGGTAAACTACTATAACAAAGAGCATATTCAAATTGTTTCTTGGTTTTTTCCAGATAATCTATTTGTCAGCTAAGGATAAGATCAATAGCAATACCTTTATGCAAAAATAAACCTCTGTTTACAGAGTTCAATGCCTATTTGTTGCTTTGCTGATCCAGCATCTTTTTGCTTCCAAGATTATGTTGGTTTCCCCTGCAGCACAGTTCTGTTAAGGAGAAAAATATACCACAATTGCAAACTAAGGTAGCGTTTGATTACTGTTATCAGAAAGTGGTAATACTGACTGGCAGTAAGGACTGTGCATGTGAAACACAAGCCTTAAGAGGATTCTTACATCACTTGCATCTGGTTTTATTTACTGATGTCTGTGCATATTTCTCAATATACATTCCTATAATCAATCACATTACACTATTTCGTATCAAACATTCAGTTCTTAAAAGGGGCCTATAAAAAAGAGGGGGAAAGTCTTTTTAGCAGGTCCTGTTGAAAGAGGACAAGGGGTGATGGTTTTAAACTAAAAGGGGAGATTCAGGCTGGATGTAAGGAAGAGATTTTTTGCACTGAGGGTGGTAAAGTCCTGGGACAGGCTGCCCAGAGAGGTGGTGGAAGCACCATCCCTGGGGACACTCAAGTCCAGGCTGGATGTGGTTCTGGGCAATCTGATCTAGCTGAAGATGTCCCTGCTCATTGCAGGGGGGTTGGACCAGATGATCTTTGAATGTCCCTTCCAACCCATTCTATTCCATTCCATTCCATTCCATTCTATTCACTGCACTAATCATATGCTGTACTTACAACCTTTGCTTACAAGAAACTCCATCTAACACACATAACTATTCATATTTAATTTGTAATTAATTTATTTTAACAGTTCACCTAAATACTTCCTTTAGCTGCTGTTCCGGGCTGGTCTGGAAAGGATGCAGTCTTGAATGAATTTGCTGATTTATAAGCATATTTTCACTCTTTCTTTACTTGACCACACAGCCTAGGTCAAAATTATCAAGGTGGAATAAAGCAAGCACAGAGTCTTGAAATTTCCTTCTTTCTTCAGCGTCTGCTTTAGACTGACATTTAAGTATGAAGCTGTATGCAGAGCATCTCTCATGTGGTCAACAGCCACTATAGCAATACAAAGTACCTCTGCCTACTGCTGGCACTGGTACTGTTCCTCTGGCTTAGAGGAATATTCCTCTAATGGAGTCATCATAAGGGCACACAAAGTAGTCTGAAGATAAACAGACCAGAATAATCCCTAGGATCTTCCTTACCACAAAGGACTTTCCACAGCAGAATCAATGAGAGGTTTGACTTTCTGCTTCATGAAAGAAGCAGCATGCTAAGAAACATTCTTCCACATCTGAAGGGGGCCTATAGGGATGCTGGGGGGGGACTCTTCATTAGGGACTGTAGTGACAGGACAACGGGTAACGGGTTCAAACTTAGACAGTGGAAGTTTAGATGGCAGGGGTGTTGGAACTAGATGATCTTAAGGTCCTTTCCAACCCTAACTATTCTATGATTCTATGATCTTTTGTTGGTTGTTGAAGATAAGACAAAACGTATATTTTAATCTGTTGTGCCCCACAGCATAGCAGCAGTATATTTTTCTTTGCTGGACTTGTTTGTTTATTTTGCAATGTCCTCTGAACTTGGGATAACCAAAAATTATCCTCTAAGAAACTTCTTAACTGTTGTAACTGTTCGGGTTTTCCCCCCTCCCCAACAGGAATATGAGAATTCCCAGTAAACATTTCAGATACCTAATGGGGAATATTCAAATGATAATAATTGGTTCAACACAAATATAACTTCAATATTCAGCCTGAAGAAAAAAAAATAAGAATTCCAAAAATCAAGGACAGATGAAAGCAACTTTAAATTTAGTTTTCAGGAAAAGCACATTTTTGTTTTGCCATTTCTGGTGGAAAATGTTTGCATTTTCACTTTGTGCTGTTTTCCTTTGGTTTCACTTCCTGTTTCAATTAAAACTTCAACTTGAAACATCTAATTCTTTGCAAAAGCATCATTTATCCTAAAGAACTGCAGTTCCTAGAAAGAACACAGTCATCAGCACAGCTGCAAACAGCACCATTAGAACCTGCTAAGAACAAAGGTCTTGACAAGTTTTTGCTACAGAAGTTGCCAAGCAGATCTTCATTAGGAGTTTAATTTTTATCTGTGCAGCCTCACCCCACTATAAGATGTTTTAGATGTTTAAATAGGATATGCTGCACAGCCACAGTTACCATGCCATTGCTTTTTTGGAGAAATTGCTATTATTTGAAGAGCAGCATCTGCTTTTCATGAAGTTTTACCCCATTCAGGAGCCTACTAAGCAGATGTTCTGGAAATGGCAAGTTAAATGGACAACTGCAGATTTCGGAATCACACCCTTAAGGGTTATTTCTTCCGTTCTCCTCCAACACAAACAGACATACTCTGAGCACTACCTACTGGACGTTCATGGCAAAGATGTGTTTTACATCTATTTTCACTGGTGCTTAAGCAACCTTGCTTGGAATAAAAGCTTGGGACCTTCACCTAAAACCTCATTTCTGATGGAGACCAGCAGGGAATAACTATTTTCTTCTCAAGCAGCCAAAATGAAGAGGGTTGTATCCAGCCCCCTTTCATCCAACTGCCAAGGTTTTGAAGACCTGCCTGAGAGGGTTCAGTACTGTTTTCTGGCTGAGGCTAGAATGTTACTCTTTCCTTCTCACTGCCTTCTCCATCTCGAATTGTGAAGGCTGAAGCTGTTCTGTTGCAAACTGAATATTTAAATAGCAATTAAATCAGAGCAAGCAGCAGCCTCTAACCTAGGTATAAAAATAAGTTCACTTGCTTCACGTGAAGTTGCTACCAGAGCAGCAGCAAGCAATTAGGATCCTCTTCCACACAAGCTGCTCTCAGGAAGATGTGTAAGCTGCACTTGCATCCCAATGAATATTTAGGCCACTGGGCTAATTTACAAGCAGAAAAAATCCTGTATCTAATGCTGATATGGGCTGAGCTTCAGTGTTTTATACTTGTTGGCACTCAAACATGAAGGGTTGCCTGCAAAGAGGAACGAAACCGAAAATATAATTAACACCATCACTGGTCAGAACGAGTGCCCAAAACTTCCAGCAGCTGAAGAAACCCTGATGCAGCAGCAGGACTGCCAGCAATGTCAGCAGAGCCATCATTACATTTTAGCCTTTCAGTGGAGAAAAGGCAGCTGCAAATGCAATCTGCAGCGGGCAGCAAAGGATATTCAGTAGTTTACAACCGATGTGAACTTTTAACAAGCCCACACAAGTTACAAGGCTGCCTACTGAGCCAAGAGACGAACGCAGACCAAACCCAGGAGGGGGATATCTGCTTCCCGCAGGCAGCAGATATCTGCAACACCGCAGGGAGGCAAGCAGACAGGGAGCAGGATGCAGCCTGGTACCCTCCATCACCCACTGGGACCCCTCTCCCCTCAGCTACACACCCCACACAATGATAACATCTCAGGCCCCGGTGCCCTCACCGAACCTGAAAAGGTTTTAGTCCAAGTAATCCAACTGAAAACTAATTACAAAGTTAACTAGCCATTAGTTGAGGCAGTGCAAGCGGCCACGAGGGCAAGGCAGGCCCCCAGGGCCCTGTGCCCCTCATGGCAGAGGGAGGACATGGGAAACACCTCCAGCCACACACACCTCAGGGGAACAGCAGACATCGCTCAGGGACATGGAGGTGGTTGGACATGAGACAGAGGCTTCATCCTGTTACAGCTGGTGGGCTCCTACAGCCCCAGTAACATCAACATCACTCAGCTTCACCTTCACTCAAAGCCATGTTGCCTGCTGTTGGAGAGGTAACATCCCAAAGGATGTTTCAGATAAGGCAGCTTTGGTGGTAGCAGGTACAGACAGACGTAGCAGACACATGATGGACCCTATTTACAGGTAGAGCACATGGGGAAACAGAATCCTTGATTCCTTTTACTGGCTTTCTCGTTCCTCAGTGCAAACCATGCAGGGTGAGGGGTTTCGGAGTCACTTGGTGCATTGGTTTGACTCGGCTGCCACTGAAGTATCCAGTTAAACTCCCACTGTTTGTAGTGAAAGCACAGTTAGATCAACACTGTTTATCCCACCCAGAATTTCCCACCACCTCGCTTTATCTGTGAATAATAAACAAGCAATTATCAACAGTCTCTCAGTTCTCAGTAGGCTGAGATCTGTTAACAAATTACCCAAACAACCTCCTTTGGAAAGAAGTAAAAGAACTGTCTGGCAGTAGGAATAGCCATTATTTTTCATTAAGAGCTCCATCCATCAGCAAAAATATTCGTTTATATATATATATATATAAAATACTGGGATTATGAGGGGGGAAAATGTTTTTTAAATATTAAAAATTGCTCATGAGCAAACAGGACATGAAAAGAGTCAATCTCTTTACAAACATAGCACCAATGCCTTGGTATCACTTAGCTACGGTAAAGAGGCTGCAGCCAGCAACAGTTTACCCAGTTCCTCTTCTGAACTGGATTTCATAGGGATAGAAACACCAAAGCCAACAAAAAAAGCAGTCAGTGCCAGTGGGACTTTCCTGTACTTTCATCAACTCAGCAAAGCTGCAAGGTCATTCTTGAGCACCCGAGGGCATTATGGATTAGCTTGCTCCTCCACTAAAGAGCAATTAATACTCAGAGGATAAGTGGACACTACATGCCGTTCCAGAAAACGCACTGACTCTGGAACAAAATGAAGAAGCGCTAAGCTTGTCAGCATTTTCCAGCACCAAACGTTACTGTTAAGAGAGATCAAGGACAGGCATCGTTTTCTTAAAAGCAAGGCAAAAAAGCGGGATGTTTTTTTCACTCCGCTTCACAGATACTTATTTGGAAAACGTCAGTCAACAAACTAACATCAAAGTTAAAGCACACAGAGCGGAAAAAATCATCTGGCTTCAGCGGGGCTCGTGAACCCATTTCCACTCCTAAATCCCCAGTAAAATGCCTTTTTTGCAGCCACCATTTTTGTGTTATAATAAAAAGATACATTAAAGGACAAGGATCAGTAGAATGCAAGGAACATTAAATGTCAGGTGCTGGTCTCACAGCTGCCAAGACAACAGGCTTTGCTTATCTTTGCAGACAACTACAGATGCTTTAATTACATGAAGGGGTTTGACAGAATGAAATGTTCCCTATTTCAAGTATTCACAGAATTTTGTGGCAAAGGGATTGTTCTACCCTGTATTTTCCGTCCTACACAAGAGAGCCCATTGGATTTTTTCATTCAGAAACTCAGCTGCCCTAGACAGTGCAATGACTTATTTTAAATCCTCAAGGACGATTAATACCTTTGTCAGTGAGATTGTTCCATTGGTTAACTAGTGTTAAAACATGCGCCTTAACTATAGAGCAAATTTGTTTAGAATCAACTTCCAGCCATTCGATTCTGACAGTTTTTCCTACTTGAAAGGAGAAGCCTTTGATTTTCAAATTTGCTTTCCTTAGTTTGATCAATCCACCATCAATAACCCCTTTCTTGGCTAAAATCCAAAGATGGAGTTTCTTTAATCTCCCATTAGAACGAAGATTCTTCAGACCTGAATCACCATTTTTTCTCTTTTCAGGACTTTTTCTGCTATCCCAAATCCTTTTCCTGAGCCTCAGGACTAGCCTGATTATTTTATCAGTTCTTGTATTAATGTCACAGACATACACCTGGTGCTATCTTTTTGCACATCCCACAATCATATTTGTTTTAACCCTCATCGAACAGCAGGAATTTTCACCCTGTCAGGTATCTAAGCAAAACCATAAATGCTTTAAGGAACATTATAATCCTCATAGCAGATGTATAATTTTGAATGCATCACCTTGCATTTGGCTGTATTAACATATCCATTGTTAAAATGAGACCGGTTTGACAAGTAACCAAGATCTCTGAGGTTTTCCTACTTGTCATTGCAAATGCTGAGACTTATTACATTTAACCTCCAAATAATTACAATTTTTCTTCACGATACTGTGACAGACCAAGAACAGTTTTTCCCAGGAGCACACTGCAATGCTGTCTAGAACAAGTATTCTCATTTATGCTTTTGGCAGGCACTTGACTAGTTTATAATCTAAGTTTACACTTGTGTGTGTTACCAATTTCTCAATCTTGATGTTATTTTGACACGGTGTTTGTCAGCTCTCACAGGAGTCTACCAGATCAACAAAATTCTTCACAGTCCATATAAATGGAAGTATTTCCTCTGCCAAGACCTGCAATGTGCATGACTGCCCAGAACCCAGGAATCCCCTTTATCAAGGGCATGTTTCTGTTTAGCTAGGGAATGATTTTTCATGTTTTATCTAATTCTTAAGAACATTCAGAACTCTTCTAATTCGAAGGATAGGACATAACTGTAGAAATAAGCTGCTGTATCTAGGAAGGAGTGAGTGTCTTTGCTCTGTGACCACAGATATGAAGGATTTTTCCCAGCTGGGAGAACTTAACCTTCAAACAATTTTCTTCAAGTGTTTATTCCTGAGAGATAAAGAGAGAAACATTTGAAAGTGCACTGAGAAGTCTCTGTTTAGCTGCTTAATAACTACCAGTGCAAGGTAGCTCACTCTGACCAGAAAATTAGGTATATTGGAAGATTGTCACCACAGGACATGCATTTGCTCTCAAAAGAGAGCAGAAGTGATTTGAAAGCAAGCTTTCTAATGCTTGTAAACCAGAAGTGATGGCAGGCGGAGGTCAGATTAATTGCCATCTCTACAGTTTCATTAGGAACCCATATGGCTCATGCTTTCTCAGATAAATTTGTCTAGGAGAACTTATAGGACTTCATCAACTTGCAATAATTGGAAATAGTCAAAAGATAAAAAACAAATCTATTTCATCCTTGAGACAAAAGAAAAAATCGTTAGTTTAAATCTCCACAAAGAAATTGGCTTTACAGCATAGAGGCATCTTATAATTTGTCAGGATGTATCAAAAATGGGAATAGAGTAACCACCACTAAAATGATTGCAGTAATACAGCAATGACAGTCTAGCTACAACTATCTGCTACCTGTATTTCGTAAAGCAAAGAAATAACTTATTACACATCAGTTACAGATCACCGAGAAGCATACAAGAAAATACTTGACATTCCTAGTCTGTAAGCTTCTGAATTCCCCTGCCACTGTCTCAGGTCTTAAAAGGCTACAGCAAAACCAGCATCTGATGAAAGCCAGCAGCCTTGCTCTTCACTGAACAGAATTTCTGTGAAAAATTCTGTAGATTATTAAGCTGAAAGGAAAAAAAAAGTCTATCTAAAGAAAGTCTGACATTGGTACCTCCTGATTCCGCTTATAGGCTTTTACTCAGACATTTGAGCAGGAAGCTGTGATTTTTACCTGGTTGAATTGAAATGAGTAGAACTGAATATCTTAACTAAGAAAAAGTTCCAGAACACCTCAGGGAAAGATGACTTTTTATAGATCCTTTATTTGACAGGGACCTAAGCAACTATTTCCTTTGATAAAAATCAGATCTAGATTCCCTTTCTGAATTGTGCAAGCTGGTATTTTGAAATGTACTCCATTTAAGCAAAATCTGATACCAGTAACACAGTTCTCTTGGAACATCATACTGCTCTCACTGCAAGACCAATACCCCTCTTGTCACAAAGTACTGCAGCAAACTCTCAACCAGCTAACATAAGATAAAGTTACCCTTTAACTATCAGTCAGCATGACAAATCTTTTGTCCTGTTTTTGGGAATCCACAGACTCATAACCTGTACGTGGATGCTATTTGGGAAATGCTATGCCTTGGACACATGCTATCTTGACATTTAGCCTATAAAGCCTTCCTGTCATCAGTCCTATACCAACATCCCTGGGATGGTTCTGGCTGCCAGGGCTGCCATCTTCTGGCTTTGCCATCATTAATTTGAGCTCTAAAGCTACTAAGGGTAGGTCAGTTCTTGAAAAAAGTCCTAGTTTGATAAACCTACCTGGATAAAGTCTCCCTTAAATAGTAACTATACACATAAACATCATTACAACTCATTGATTGTGGTAGCCTAGAAAAGATGAATGATTTCAACTACAACAGGCCAGTTACCTGTGTTGGTAAAACAGAGGCAGTAGAGAATTATATGGAAATACTTCTTTGCTACGGTGCTTCTTGTTAATCAGGTGATTATCCACCTGTTTGTGCCATTTGGTACTCATTCATTTCTAAATCAAATTGAAGATTCAATTCTAAATCTTCATATCAAATGCTCTTCGTCTTTCAGTCTGTAATCCAAGACTGGGGGCAGCAAGTTTAATTCACCAGTTTAAGGGTGAATGCCACAAAAAACTGCTAAAGTTGAAGCAAGCCCAAATTACCCATGTATGTCTTTTCTAAAGAAGCTCAACTACATTCACAGCTATTACAATGAATCTTTTTCTTCTGAAAACTAGAAACACAGATTAAGACACAAAACTTGCAATTGAACCTTTCTCCAGTTCTCAGATCAATCAGTTTGCGGTCAGCAACAGCAGTGCTTTGAAAATGATGCACTCTGGAAGGTCATGCAAAGATTTTATATTCACCTTTTTCTCCCATTATAAAAGGAAAAAAGGCCAGCCAAGACTATGTGTGAGTTTCCCTAAAACCTGTCAGACAACATCATGTGAAAGATACTTACCAACAGATTATGAAAGCATCAAAGGTTAAGTTTTATCACAACGGTCTTTTCTCTGCTGCTCATTTTCTGAAGTAAACAAAAGCAGATGTTTGCCCAATATAATTTTGGTTTTATTTTTCATTATTCAAAAAAAATTAGCTTCTGGTAAGAAAGGCAAAATGAAAGCAAACAGCCTGTTTTAGTTATCTAAGTCGTAAAAATTGGATTCTTTATGCAAGAATGCAAGCGTGCGCACTGTTCTAGGTCTACAAGAAAGAAAACCCCATGAACCCTACCCCACACAGTTGAGGCTTTCCCTGCTTAAGGCAGTTGCCTGTTTAAGACAATTTCAGCCCTAAATGAGGCTGTGCAGTCCACTGCCACCAGTAAATCAGTAACCTCTGTGGCTGGATGTACCTTTCAGAAATACACCCCTCTTGTGTTGAGCAGAGCCATGAATTCACTGTTTCCTACCACTGGGCACCTGTTAAATGCATTTCTCATGTCTTCCTTAAGCCATCTTGCACCCACCAACCTGACCAAAATGCTTCCTAGTGAACAAGCTCAGATCATCAGGAGAGGGGAACGAGTTCCTCAAAGAAGCTGTTAGGATCTATCACAGCACAAATGGCAGCATTAATACAGTAATTTCAAAGATTACCTCATATCAAGGAAAAAAAAAAGAAAGGAACTACATGCTTTGATGGGAAATGTGCGCTTCCTTGTGAAAAATGCTTGGAGCAGTTCTGATATAGGATGGTAGAAGAAAGCTATTAATTATTTCATGCAAAGCCATGTCAAAGGATTTCAATGCGCTACAGTCAAAGGTAAGAATAAACTTAATGTTTCATTTGGAAGCTCAATTCATTTCACATTTGATACGTTAGGATTACATTATGTATTTCAGTCGTAGCATGAAATTCTATACTGCAGCATGAGATACCATCTCAGTGCTCTTCTGAACTGCTTTCATTCTTCATACTATTTTCTTTGATATCATTCACTGTGTGTTCAGATTTCTGTCAACTAGATATCCTTGAATGTCTAGGGTATTTTTTTTCTCAAAAAGCCAATTGCTATTTTTGAGAGTGGCAAAGCCGAAAGACTGCAATTGCCTTGTGAACAAGGGACTTTACTGATCATCAGATTAAAAATTAAATGATCGTACCAAATATTACTTTTCAGAAATGTTTAATTAAAAAGCAAAACTGAATTGTATCACTACAGTCTTCTGAAGCAGTAAGAATAAATAGAATCATAGAATCATAGAATCGTTAGGGTTGGAAAGGACCTTAAGATCATCAAGTTCCAACCCCCCTGCCATAAGC
>JBCJKH010048499.1:2996-13809 GCA_039877255.1 Loriculus beryllinus
ACTGAGGGATCCTGGAGAAATCAATGGTTTTAGCTGTGCCTGCAGTGTTGAGGTACAGCACACAAGGTAGACACATAATGACAGACTGAAGAACCTCTCCTATGGAGACAAGCTGAGAGAGCCGGGGTTGTTCAGCCTGGAGAAGAGAAGGCTCTGGGTATACCTTAGAGCAGCTTGCAGTACTTGAAGGAGGGTACAAGAGATCTGGAGGAGATCTTTTACAAAGGCATGTAGTGACAGGACAAGGGGAAATAGCCTTAAACTGAAGGAGGGTAGATTTAAGGAGATTAGGTATAAGGAAGAAGTTCTCTACTGTGAGGGTGCTGAGGCACTGGCACAGGTTGCCCAGAGAAGCTGTGGTGCCCCATCCCTGGCAGCATTCAAAGCCAGGTTGGACATGGCTTTGAGCAGCCTGATCTAGTGGAAGGTGTCCCTGCCCGTGGCAAGGGGTTGGGACTGGATGAACTTTAAGGTCCCTGGCATCTGGATGTCCTGTATCATCTTCTAATCTCTGTTAGTGTATTTTCTCCCTCAGTAAAGCCTTTGTCCCTAAGACAAGTTGTGGCTGTTCACGCTGGTTGCATTGACTCAGACGTCTGTGATTTGTTGACAGAGTGCCCTGTAACAGACCTGTGGGTTAGACCTGGGAGGAACAGAGTGCTGTAAAAACTTCTTTATCCTTGCAAATTGTTGGATCAAATGCGAGTTTAAAATCAGTGTTAAAGAAAGAAGCAAGCAGCCAACAACCGATCAGAGTTCAAGCACTGGTGTTACTCACAGTCCCAGAGTGCACACAGTTGATAGAGATTATAACACTTGCAGGCCGTGGAAAATTAAAATCCCTATATATAGTAATCCCTGCAGAACTTTAAATATTGTGGAGTACTTCCCTCTCATAGGTTGTTGTTTTTAATTTGGGTAAAGAGGGTTTTTGTTTGGTAGTGGTTTTATAAACCAGCTTTACACCATTTATTTTAATTGCAATCAGAACAAAACAGAAAATTAAACCGTAAATAAACTCCCCATTCAGGTCAACTTTTGCTAGTTGTGATAATTCCAAAGTTTATTCTGTGTGGTTTTGCAAGGATAATAGACTCTCTCTGCCATAGAAAGTCTTTGCCATTTGGTTACCAAATTAGATTAGCATGGCTTGAATATTTCATACGAAGCATTCCCCGTGAGATCTTTCTCTTGAGACATTAAATGTAGGCACAGAGGTTTGTCATGCTCTGAGAGTGTACTGAGTGTCTCATCAGGTGACAACAAATGATGGGTCTACAAGTGCAGAAAAACCATAAATATACCAAATGAGATACATCATCACTTATACTTCAGGGCAGGTACCCATTCTCATCCAGTCTTGGGAGAGAAGAGTGTCACAGTGTTTTTAGAAGGTATGCCCATTCTTGTATGATACCCATCTGCTGGCCCAGCTCTTCAGAGGGTCTGGTAAGTCCTTGGAGCTGGTACCATTAATGCAACTTTGAAATGCCACACAGGAAGGAACAGAAGATTGGGACTGGACTTGTTGGACTCAACGCTTAATGTGAACAGTGGAGGGCAGGAATTCATCTCTGTCCAATGCAGCTCTCTTTGAGGATTCATTTGGGGGCTGTTTACAAGGTCATTAGTGCCTGCTTGTCCCTGAAAGATCAAACGGGAGCTGCAGAATAAAGGTGAACTTGCCCATCATTTGCCTGTCAATTGTTTTAGGTCACTATAATGAACTGTGAAGTAGCTGAGAAGGTCTTAACATTACTGCAAGGATAGTAGTGATAGGGAGTATTTATCTCGGTGCAGTAACTTCCTAAATTCCTTTAGCATGAATCTTGGGAGACAGAGCATCTTCAGTTGTCTACAAGATACTGAGATGTCTTTAGAGCAAAACTCATCATGGAATGGAAGAAAGGACCAAAAGCAGAAATACTGAATCTGTAGACTCAATTTGTTTCTTGAGCCTCTTACTCCTCCCCAGGGGAATTTGGGAAATACACCGTTTGTCAGCACCATTCTTCTTGACTCCTGCAGTGTTTGGGAGAAAGAGACAGAATCCTTCTGGAACCAAGTCTCCCAGGGCTTAGGGTCCTTTTCCTGCACTGGGAGTAACAGTGCAGGGAAAGTTATTTCTATGACCAAAGCAGAAGCTTGGTCAGAGAACAGCTCGTTTGGCACCCAGGGACAGGGACAGGACCTCCCCAGGGAGATGCTGCTGCCTTGGGGTTGGCAAGCCCAGCTTAGCCAGGGTAAGGTGCCTAAAATGGAGGGGTGTGAGCAGGGCCCCAAATCCCCGATGTTTTCCTGTCCTGTAGCCATCAGCAGTAGCCATTGACAACAGTGAGGACTAAACAAATGCTTCTCAGTTTCAGTGGTGTTTTAGGGTTTTTTAAGTCTTAATTAAGAACTGTGAAAGGAGGCAACACCTCTGCTTTCCCGTGGTTATATGACATTCCTCATTCCTTTCTCTCTCTTTCTTCTTAAATCTTGTTTCCAAGCACCAGTTTTCCCAAACGCATAAATCCTTATTTAAACTCAGTAAAGTTTTAAGGGGCTGAGTTTATTCAGTTAGACCATGACCCAAAAGGGGAGTAGGAAACGTCTCTCCTTCTACAGCTTTCTGCAAACACTTCATTCTCTTGTGACTTTTGTAATCAAGAGGCTTATGTTGAAGTTTCTGGGCAAAGAGTCAAAGTGATATAGAAGAAAAGTATTCCCAGTTAAAGATAGGACAGGCGTATTTTATGCTCTTTCTTCAAACTGTTTTCCCCTCAAAGAAGTCAAATTCTTTGTGTCCTTTTGAAACAAGTTCTTTGCAGGCAAAACCCCATTGGATTAGAGCACTAGCTTTAACTTCTGTATTCTGTGTGATGCTCTCGGAAAGGAATTGAGGTCAGCATGTCCAGATGCGTTAAAATGGAAATGATCTTTTAGTACAAACTTAGTAAATTATCTACCTCTAGAGGATACTTTTTCTTACCTGAGACATTACAGAATGACCTGAAGCCTTGGTGGAAGAAAGGTAGGGTGCAGAACAACTTATCATGTTCCCTACATCTGATACAGAGATCTTTCTCTGAACATAAACATCTGAGGTTTGGGTTCAGCGGTACCTTGCACCAGTTGCAATCTTGTGGTGGTTTAGAGTTTTTCATTTGTTTAAGGACAGTTCTGTAAAGCAGATTCATCTTTGCCAGCGTAGAATTAGCTGGTTCTGTGTTTCCTTGTATTCCTATATATGCTTTATTAAAAGGAAGATCAAAAAGACAAGGCTGAGACTCTTCTACCTCTCCCCAAAACCATACCTGTTGTCTCCAGCTATTGTTTCTACTCTTCTGTCCTCAGCCATGTTCCTGCCTTGAGGAGAGGTTTCTATCCCAGGAGAAGATGATTTCTCCTCTCTCATTACTTATCTGCCATATCAGAGGCTTGCAGCTACACTGCTTACTTTACAAGTGGGTTTCTTCAAGACAGTTTCTCCTGGTTGCATACTTGTTATTTGCCTGTCCCATAGAGGGTAAACAGTATGGTGCAAGAGTCATACTTGCCACTTTGAAAGCATCTTTCATCTAGAGAGCCCTTATGGCTTGTGTGTTAGGCTGTATTGAAAGCCCATTGAAATACTGGGCAATATTATTCTCCACAGGTTTTGTATGAGTCCGAATGGGATCAGCTATTATTGGATATCAAAATGAAGATATCAAGTGAGGCCAGTTACTGACATAGTTTATGGGACTTATGCTCACCTGAGTATAACCATCTTCTTGTTGCCAGGAGAGGTAAGGTCTTGGCTTCATCCTACACAGAAAAGCAAGGTATTCAGTGAAGTTGCCTTATGATCACCACAGCCTGCAGACATGTCTCAACCCCTTTCAGATACTTAAGGATTCCTGTGCCTCCTTCTTCAACCTCTGTTCATTAGAAGCAACCGAGCTTCTCACATAACTTGGTAGAACAATATCACCCATATCTTGAGTTTCCTCTGCAGTTCAAAATCCCATGGATTCATGTGGACATAACAGCGTTTAGGTAGTGCCTGTTGCCTTCTGAAAAGCATATGATAGTTCTCATAACACAGCATTAAAGATCAATATGCTAACCCCATGTCAGTAGTCGGCCTCTCTAAACTAAAGAAGAAAAGGGTTAGTGCCTCGTTTCACAATGCACTTGCTGTTTATAAATCGCCAAGTTTTGTTATGTACCCCTTCAAAAATGTTATCATCCTGCATTTAAACAAGTCCTTTAAGATATAAGGGTCCTGATAAATCTAATTACATCATTAACTTGCCCTCTTCTCATTCTGGATAAAATACAACTGGATTTCTAGCTCACTTCTCAAATCAATCAAAACTATCTGTGGAATGCCTCAGCTTCAATAACTGCAGAAACACACAGCTGAGACCATTAGGTAGAGTGTTGAATGACAAGCAGACCTAATTTGTCCAAGGAATGGAGTTTTATCTAGGGCAAAGAAAGATAAATCCATAAACTGAACAGCTATTGCAGCGCAACGCTTTGGAAGCATCTTATCGTTTTCAGCTCTAACAAAGTGCAGGCGAACTGGCACAGCTTCTCATTCTTCCAGGGAAAATGATTATAGGCTTTCCAGTGAAGCAAGTGCAAGGTTGTCCCAGGTGCCAAGGGAGCCAGTCCCATCAGTTTCTCATTCTGGATCCAGGGAAGGGGTCATTAATGCTCCCAGAAGTGTCTGTTAACATGACACTGATGTCAGGCCTCATGCTGCCCGGGTGTTTGGTGACACGTTTGCTCATCATTGCTTGTGCCCCCTTGTCTCCCACCTTCTCTTCTTCAGGCTGTAGTACAGGATCCTGCTATTGCCTTCCCATAGTTCACAAGAGCTCCTGAACTGCTGCAGTGGGACCATACTTTCTTTCCACTTGCACTTGAGTTACAGCTTTGTGCCTTGGTATACTGTGAGCATTTGGAAGTAAAAAACCAGAAGTTCAGCCAAAATTTTCGGAGTCTAATTTTCATATTATGTCAGAACAGGATTCCAGATTGGAGCAATATTATATTTTGGCTTATGTGTTTCAGAAAATTGGTTACAGATCCGTATTGTGAGAGTTAAGTCTACTTGTTGATGACAGTGCTGGGGAAAGCACTGCAGAGATTGGTTTTTTATTAATAATCTGGAACATGCCCAGATCGTTTCAGTGCTACAGGTTTTGAAAATAGGTTCTTGCTTGAAACTTGTTATTGCATGTTTTCATTTAGAGTTGTCTTACCTTGGAAGTTCCTTCCTTCCTCTTTCCAGTTTCCATGGAGAAAGCAATGGGAGAGGAGAGAAAGTCAGAGAGAAACCGGAACAAGGGATTTAAAGCCAGAGATTTTTCTTTCAGAGACTGCTGTGTTATTAGAAAAGGAACATGTTCACCTTTAGAAAAGGGCTGATTTACATTAAAAACATTGAAGGACTGTTGACTACCTGTATTTATTAGTAAGGGAATAAACTATAAAAGAGTATGAAGGAGTGATTGGTAAAAACATTTGGAGTTCAGGGTAGTAGCATGCTGCTTTCTGTGCATTGCTGTATGTTTGTTGTAAAGCATTTACTATCCCCTCTTTTTTAAAGACCTGGTTTATGAAGTGTTTCTTGGAAAGACTTGTTCAAGAGAAATGAAAAAGACTTGTTAGTTTTTTAAACAATATCTTGTGGGTTCAGTGGACAAAATGCTTTTCCTCCCTTTGTTTTATCCAGAAGATGTGTTTGTCACCTCATTGTGACAGGGAGGGGGGAAGAATGTGGAACAAGGGGGCACTTTGCTTGTCCTGGCTGACTTGGCAAGATTAGTATTAGACATTATCTGAAAAGACTGTGCTCTTGGGTACTCCTTGACACAACATTTCTTGGTCTGGCACTATTATTTTGCATTACTGAATAGCAAACACTGTAGATCAGGTTCTCCAGTGTAAACTCTTTGTGCTCTCTGATGGATCTTCTCTTCTCTGGGAGAGCTCATTACTGATAAAGTCAAGGTTTATACAGTTCCGCCAGCTTAGATGCAAAGAAAGCAGTTCCAAAGATAACTTGATTTGTCTTTACTTCACTGACTTAATTTGAATTATTCCTTAGTTTTGTCCTGGCTTGTCCCTCTTCCATTTCTAGAAGCTTTCACGAAGATGTTCTGCATCTTTGTGTCCTATACTAGACCTCTCAAACCTCACCACCTTAAACAGAACTGAAAGTCATCATGCCAGATGCCAGTTCCAGATGTCAGCATACATAGGAAGCTTAGCTAGTAGCCTGGAGATTTGCTAGGGCTGAATGGGAGAGCAGGGCCATCTCTGCACAGCAGAGCCTTGTGGTGTCAGCTCTGGAGGTCTATCTCCAGCCCAGCTGCTGTTGTGTTATTAACCAGCTTTTTGCTCCTTGCTGAGCTATGTGATATTTTGCAAACCATATCTCTTGGATCACATTTGCCTTGGGTTAAAATCATGCTGCAGCCTTCACATAAACATTCAGGCTTTCCCTAGAATCTTTCTAAACAGGGATGGGAAGAAACTCATTGAAAAGCCCTGAACAATATATACTCAAGGCAGCTAAACCTGAGCCTGTACCCACTACTGACCAGCTGTTCTCTCACAGTTGTAACAGAAGACAAAATGAGAAATACCTTTGGAGAAAGAATTGCAATGCTTTAATAAACCAACCCCAAACCCAAACCTTCTGGCCCGCTTTTTCACTTTATTGCCCTTCTTTGCCCTTTGATCAGTATCTTTACTCGGGTGTCATGGCAATATAATAGGTGATGGTTTTAGTGTCAGGACAGGAAAAAAAGAATATTCTTTGTCAAAGGAAACAAAGCATTTGGAAGGGAAATAGAAAAACTTGAACTTTTCCATATGTTTGCAAGCTTGTGAAAGCTGGAAAAAAAATATCCCAAAGTTAAAGGAGTTTTAAATGAAGCAGGAGTATCATTAGGTATTTAAGGTTTACCCTCCCCACTGAAACCAAAACCTGTATTTGTATACGCTGCAGGCTTGTCATCCTTATTCAGTTAATGAACAGGTCCCTGTAATGTGGTCCTAAGTATACACTGCATAGTTGGGGGAAGCTTACAGAAAGGGGGCCGGGATCATTGTTCTGACTGTGTTTTGTTAAGACTTCTTTAATCAAAACATTCATTCAGATAGAGAGGCCGGCTGCATATTTTGGCATCGCTACCAAGGGGAGCAGGGACGAGATTGCGGTGAGGAGGGAGGCCTTGGGGGAAGGGTTGGTGTTGCTTGCTTCTTCTTTTGTTTCTTTTATTCTGTGTGCTTGGAAAGCAAGGATTTACCTGGTGTGGGAAAACGAATAAAAACCATACATGGAGGTGGTGATTTCTTAGGGATTTGGTGGAAGTCTTTTTAACAGGGATAGAAGCATCACCTCCCAAGCTGTTGGAGATGCACAGCCCATCCCTGTGACCCTTCTCTTTCTTTTCTCCCACCTTCTCCTTGCTTTGAACATGCTTTCCTTCAACCCAAATGTGTGAGAAGGTAAAACCAGTCAGGGCATACATCTGTCATTTGTCTGGGTGCTGCAGCAACAGGATGGGTTTGGGGCTTCACTGCCCAGGTGTGGTGGGCAGTGAAGCTGAAGAGATACAGGGCTCTAGGGGTTGCAGTCCACCCTGCCTGCAGGCAAGTTTACACTCAAGCTAGCAATGATCCTACAGTTTTTGAGCCACCTTGCAGACTTATTCTTTGGAAGTATTGTGTACTACCCGTAGAGACTTCACTAAGCTCTCAGCCCTTTTCCCCCCTCCACATCTTCTCTTATTTGTAATGTTCTTCTATTTACACATTTAGATGCTTGTAGACCTGAGTTAGCCAATTTGAAACTCAGTTTCAGGGACCTCAGCTTTCACACTGAAGTTACCATGCCATGCTGAGTTGGTACCCAAGCTAATTTTAGATCAGGTATGCCAATTACAGAAAGCTTGGTGGTATGAACTGTATTTGCAATGTATTTGGTGCATATATGGATGCTGAACAGTAATGTGAGTGATCAGGGATTAGCCAGAAGTAGTTCTCTAGAGCTGGTCCTAGGAAATGTGCTTGTTCTTAGATTGGCTGTCTTGGTACTGTCAGTTTTTAGCAGCATATCGCCATGAAAGGCATCCTCAGCTTTTAGCTCAGAGAGGATTAGAGGTACCTAAAAGAACAGAAATGCTGGAAGCTGCAACAAAGCATCCCAGTTGCAGTGACTTGGAATCATGGAATCATAGAATCGTTAGGGTTGGAAAGGACCTTAAGATCATCCAGTTTGAACCCCCTCACCATGGGCAGGGACACCTCACACTAAACCATGCCACCCAAGGCTTTGTCCAAGGAGTGATGGAACTGACTTACCCAGAAGACTGAAGACTCCTTTTACAGTCCACTCAGGCTTCTAATGTATTACTTTAAATTTTGATGCTTAAAGAAAGCCATCATGGATTAGTCACAACATGCTTTGACTGGACACCGTTTTGCTTAACTCCTTCCTGATCTCCTTTTTCCTGGACCTGGAAGCTCATATTCTTGGCAGCTGACAACTTTGGGCTAAACCATATTAACCCAGCACCCCCTTGACTCCATCAGGATGGAAGCTCAGGAGTGCTGGAGGCAAACCAGTTGAGTCAGCAGCAGCCACATCCTCCTTGTGGAAAAGCTTGCTCTTGCAGCCTGTTCAATTTACACTATTGGAATCCTTCATATCAGGTACTGCAGTAAGTGGTTATGGCTCTCCCAGATGCCAGAAGGGTCCATAAATCAGAGAGAAACAGGTGTCTTCCAAGTGCTGAGCAGTATATTTTGCAGCAGTGCAGTAAAAACCACAATGCCCTGTCAAGGCTGGTTAACGGGAGGGTACCCTCCCCTCCTAAGCGAATGATAACTGGAGCTCAGATGTCAGCCTCTGACCCAAGAAGGGTTGGTGTGAATTTAGGGCTGCTCTGTTGGAGGAGCCAGCAGGTTTCAGGATGCTGCTCTGGCTCCCTGGCAGCCCCCCTAATCTGTGCTGTCAGCTCTTGAGATCCTTATCTTGCATACTGCAGTCAACTGTATGAAAGTTCCTGACCTGTGTGGTGCAGGGAAGATCCTTCAAAGCAAGATGCTTTACTTGTCTTCAGACCCTGCCCACATAAAGCTCATAAACTAGAAGACTAATAAAGAGAACCCAATCTTTATCATGTTTAGGAACAGAAATAAATGTGTTTAGCGTGATGTGGGAACAACTCCCTGCAAACAACTGGATATAAGGATTACTAGCATGGAGGCTGAGCCCTCCTGTCAAGGAAAGATGGATAGTTTTGTATTGAGGCGCTGGACTGGAACTCAGGAAGCCAGTGACCAGATCTCCACATTGTCATAGATGTCCCATGTGAATCTGGGAGTGCCTCCTCCTGTTTTCTGTATTTAGCCTGGGAATGCTCTGAGGACAAATAAGGCATTTTTTATTATTGAGATGCCATTGCAAGGATTAGTGATGATACTGTACTTGCAGCAGTCTGGAGCTTGGACATTGCACAGGAGTGAGGCTAGAAAGCAATTAGGTAACTGCTGATTAGGAGACAGTGGGATAGAAGAGTCTCAGAAGCCAAAATGGTTGACCAAGATATAGGAAGATAATGGCAGGAAAGATTTTAGGATCACATTATTTTCCATGGCAGGGGTTAGCATTCCATTTCCCTATCTAAGCTTCCTCTTCTCCACCTGCAGATAGACTTATGATTGAAGACCACCACTGCCTGCATACAGGCAAGAAAGGGCACACAGCCTTTGTTCACATGTTGGTAGCATTAGTTTTCCATTGACATAATCTTACAGTTTGAATGCACATTCCAGAAGTAGGCTATCATCACTGGAACAGAACAAGGATAGAGGTTGTCAGAGGATCGGGAAATGCAGTGTACAGGAGTAGGAACAATAACGCTATTCCTCCACATCTGATTGTGATTTGATACTGGATTGAATCTAGAGCAGTTCCACTGTAGCCAATAAATCCAAAGCAGGAAAAAAAAAAGAGATAACCAAATTTGATGGTTCTTTTATGTGTCTAAAAAAATTGTTTGCAGATAGATATTCACAACCCTGCCACTGTGCCTTTGCCCAGAATATTTGTCCAAATATTAAAAACTAGTAAACAAGAAAATGTACTTAAATGCAGTCCTGTGTTCATGAATTTTCAGCTGACTTTGGCAGTAAGCCCTAAATGTGATAAAAGACTCTGCACCAATATATTTGGCTTTTCTCTGCTTGCCTTTTTTTCATTTCTTTGTCTCTATAGACAAAGCTGACAGCACAGCAGAGATCTTGAGATACAGATGATGCATTTTTCTAAGCTAAAGTATATTGTTAGCTCTTCTGCTAAAGATTGCACCAGATTCCCAGCCTCTTTGCACAAAGTATTTGTGGGAAGAGAGGCTACCACTGAGCATCTTGGACTTTGGATCTTCCTTTGGGTACTTCAACAGCAAAATTCAGCCAGTGCCTTGTATGTAACATCAGGTTGCAAAATATTGCTGTGCCCGTTTTACAGATGGACTTTTGAGGGACAGGACGAATAAAGCCAAATGCTTCAAAGATACTTAGTGGAGGTTAAGTGCCGAGTTTCCTTTGAAGGTCTAAACCCAAATGATATGCTTGTGATCATGCAAGAGATTTGTATCGCCCATGGGAACACAACCATTTTTTCAGGGTAGTGTCATAACCACTTGATCCTTTCTCTTTCTTCTTCCTAAAGCTCCAACTGACTTCAAAGGTGAAGAATTACAGCCTGCATCCCACAGCACTGTGAGCTCGGATGTGTGCACAGAGCTTTAGCCACACA
>JBCJKH010048499.1:14031-31529 GCA_039877255.1 Loriculus beryllinus
GAGCAGAGCAGAGGGGCAGGATCACCTCCTTGGACCTGCTGGTCACGCTCCTTTGGATGCAGCCCAGGATACGGTTGAGAAATATGTGTTTGTATTTTATATGTACATATATGTATATGTGTATATATATATTTGAGTTGGTAGGATTCTCATTAAACTGAATAGCTTTCAGAGATTGGACAGAAAGGATCGTTTCTCTCTTGTCATGTGTATTTACTACACAGTGAACACACACTCCAGGTGATGGGTTGCACTGTGTTTTACTACTGATCCAACTGCTACTCTCCTACATGAACAGCAAAATTAGATGTTAGGATTATTCAACAGTCACATCATCCACCCAGTATACAATTAAATACCAGTGGCAGTATTCAGCTATTATCAGGTCAGTCTCTCACCCACTGGGATAGCAAATGTCTCATCAATTCACTCTCAGTTCAGAACAACAAATACCTGTCATTAAAATGTTAAAATTAATTTTTAATGTGAATGGAAACAAAAATACTTGCTAAAGGGGAGGCACATCCCTCTGGTGCATTCTTTAGCCCATCCTTTTAAAAGAACTGGTTTTGTTTTTCAGACAGAACCCCAACAAACTTGAATTCTGGCTGCAGTTAATGGCTTCCTAATTGTGTGTAACTGTTTCTTGACTTCCTGATCCCTGCCTGGTGGTTAGGAATCCAAAGGGTTTCTTAAATCAACCGGAGCAGCTGCCTCCTTGAAGCCAGGCATGGTGTATGTCACTGACTGTGGAAAAGAACTGCAATACAGGGAGGAGGGAGGTGATTAATGGGGCCAGTGTCGTAGCTCAGAATGTGGTTACACTACTGTGTAAGGGCATACTTACTTCAGTCATTTATCTTCTGTCCTCTGCCACACACATGCAGAAACATGCATGTATGTTCTATTTTTGACAGTCATTAGAAATGCAGGAATGCACAAGGTGCATTGGGACCTGTAGCTGATGATGTGGCTCTAGAGGTGATGCCTTCCTTCTTCTTGTTTTTTAGACAAGATTGTGAAATGTTGACAAAACCCAGTCCTTGGTTTTAAATTTATCTCCCAGCCACTGGAAAACTCTTTCTCACAGAAGGGAAAGAAGAAAAGGGAGGGGAAAAACAGGCAAGGAAATGGCTCCATTTTGTGTGTTTTAGGTTAGATAAAGATGAGTAACACGTTGGATGTGGACGTATTATTGCAAGTGATGAAGTTGCACAAGTTGAAGAAAGGTGCTTTCAGTTTTGGCAAAGACCCTCTTGGTCAGAGTCTGATCACAACTTCTGTCCTAGGTATATCTAGACCCAAAGCATCAGAGCTTTACCCCCTGGTTGGGATGGGATGCACAAAGTCATTCAATCCCCCAGCATTGCTACTCCTGCTTTGGGTAAGAGCAGGTTGTCCCCACTGGCAGTGCCATACTTTCCTTTCCCCAAAGCATCTCAGGTGATTTAAGGCCATGTCCCATCAGTTCCCAGCCTTCATTTCCCTTCGTCCAAAAGCAGGGAGGAAGAGACTTCTCTTATGTGGGTGTTGATGTTCCTCAAAATGTTCACCTTCCATTTCCTGTCCTCTTAATCAGAGCTCTTACATGTCTGTCCATTACAGCTTGGGTCTTGGCTTGTTCCTGGGTCTGCTCCCTTGATTCAAGCTGTCCTTGGGGTTTCAGCCTTTCTTCTGTGCCTATGAGCATTTCTCCTCATAAAAACTGAGACTGAAGGAACAGTTCTTGTGGAAATCCCTTATTTGGAATGTTCCCGGGATTTCTGTGTTGTAATGCGTGGTTTTCTCTGGCATGATGTAATAGTATCTAAAGCTGAAAGAAAAGTGTGGGGTTTACCCTGTTTACATCTTCATATATCTGGATTTGCTAACCTTCCCTAGTTTTTAACTACTATGTTATTAAAAAGGAGCATGTACAAGCCAAATCTTGCAGCCCTAACTCAAGGTCATGGTGACCTTGGCTGAGGACAGATAACAGAATTTGTTCTGGTATTAAATAGCCCATGAACTGTGTTGAACAAGGTGTGATATTTAGCAATATCCAAATAAAGGGTTTAGTAACTCATCCAAATGTAACACCTAAAACTACATCCTGCTGAAGGAACAGAGAAGAAAACAGGCTCTTATTGGTGATTTGTTTGGTCTTTATTTCTCACAGACTCTAGTGGTTGGGTTTTTTTTGTATGCTAGTGATGCTCAGGTGGTTTAAATAAGGCTGGATTAAAAGCACCAGTGTTTTGGGGATTACTTAACCACTGTCACCTGCTCTGCATTCCCTCTCCGTTTCAGGTGCCTAACTTCATCAATACAACACTCCCACCACATGAGCAGGTGACTGCTCAGGAGATAGACAGCTACTTCAGACAAGAGCTCATCTATAAGAGGAATGAGAGGATGGGAAAGAGAGTGATGGCGCTTTTAAGGGAGAATACAGATAAGAGCTTCTTCTTTGCCTTTGGAGCAGGTAAGGCATTACTTTTTCTATGTTATGTGCTTACTGTGATTGGAAGTGCTCTGAATATTTCAGGGGTTTTGTCTGTGGTCCTGTGGAGAGGTTTCTTTGGGGGCTTCCCTTTGAAGCAGAGAGGTTTTTGTTTGTTTAAGCCTGCTTCTAAAACACAGTTAGTGTAGTAGGTAGATGCAGGTCCAGCCATGCTGTGGACAGGCCCTACTCCTTTGCTTTTTGTCCAGTTGTGGAAGTGTTAAGCTGTTGATGCTTTTTGCACTGCTGTGTTTGTTCCCTTTGCAGCCCAACCTGTGAACTGCTTCGGGTATATTCACACCATGCTTGTGTTTGTAGCTACAGTGCAGGAGGTAGTTGAAGTGCCTTTGAATTTGCAAGCCTGGGTACTGAGTGTGGTGACTGTGGGAGTGCAAACCTTGCTATGGCATTTGCATGTGTGCATGGCTCGTGATGCTGGCCTGGGGTTTCAAAACTTCTGGGGTTGCTGTAGTTCCTGTTTCTTGATGGGTGCCTCAGCTACTTTAGCGATGTGTCTGTACAGACTGGTGGTTTTGGACCTCGCACAAGTGTGTGAGTTATGTTTGTAGCTAAATACCAGAATGTTAAATCATTAAGTAGAAATCCAATGTGTCTTTGCCTCTTTAAATTCTCTCCATGAAGTCTGCAGAACAAAGATGTCTGTAGTACTAATGTGAATCTGGGACAGTGCGTGCTGCTGTCCTTTCTCTCCCTTTTTAAATGTTTTTCCCTTTCCAGTGGAATTCACATTTCTGTGTCATTAAAGTATAAATAATAACTGTTCAGAAGAGTCCTGAGCACCAGCTTAAGTGTCTCTTCGAGCTCCCTCAACTTCAAGGCAGCCTGAGACTTGCATTGAGAACTGATCTGCTCTTCCTGCTCCCTCTACTTGACAATTTCTCATTCTTTGACAGAACTTTGCTTCTCATCCCACTATGAACTTTGGCAACAACTCACTTTCTGCTACTCACTTCAGTGGGAATTTTGATTAAGGGCTGCGAGGTTTAGCAGAGACACATGTGTTTTGATGTATTTGTTTTTTGAGTGTATCCAGACTGAGTTTTCCTAAGCTTATTTAATCTCAAGCTTGTCTGATGTTTCTGTCCGAGGAGTTTAACTGTTTTTACAGTAGGAAGATACATCATGGTGGTTCATAACTGACAGGGATTCATAAAAGAACAGATTGGAGCAAAGTTTATCAGAGATTATTGAACACAATGGTTTTGATGTAGTCTTCAGTTTTGAAAGTCCCTTAGTCAGTGTGTGGTGGACCACAGAGGGTAAACTGGGCATTGTTGCCCACTTGTCCTGCTCTGTACACGCTTTTCCTGGGCATCAATTACAGACTGTGGTTTGAGACAGGAACTTGGAGTAGGTGGATCACAAATCCAATCCGTTGCAGCTGTTTGTTTCTGCTAATAACAGAAATGAAATTAAGCAAATGGATACTAATTCCCTAGAAAGTGACATCTAAGTTGTGGGAGGTTTGAGATTTCTTTCCCCATTAGCCATTTTTGGTGATGCTGAAAACTTTCTTTGTTGCTGGATTATTCCTCTTTCCCAGCACTGACTGTAGCAGGACAGAACAGACACATGCAGCCGGGTTTATGGAAAACCAGGGAGCGGGAGACACCAAGGAAAACTTTATGGTTGTTACTTTGTTCCAGCATCCCATTGGTGTTTCTCACTGAAGCAGGCCATCCCTGCAGGCCATATCACTTTAAGTACAGTTAATTCCTCCTTTCTTTTCTGGGATGTTTTGTTGGGGTTTTTTATTTTCTTCATGCATGAAATAGTAAGAAAATGATTAAGTTTTCAATACAAAAACTTTTTTGTGTGGCCAAAGTGCGAAAGAAATTAATTTTCTCTTAGGATTCAAATGAAGTTTTTCTGCTGAAGGTTTTTGTTGGGTTTTGTTTGTTCGTTTTTTCCCCCCACACTAAATTATAAGAGTGGTTTTTATTGATCCATTTGTATTTTGTGTTCTTATATCTACTACTTGAATTAGCCTGTTTGAGGAAAGGACCTTGGAAAAACTTTCCTAAACACAGTGCTATGGGCTGGGGCTGCTGTAGGAGAGAATCCTACTTGCATGATGATTCTTTTGACTGGAATGTGGCAGGCGGTTAATTTAGTTGCCTATGCAACTCTACATGTTTACAGCCTGGTTACTAGTGATATTACGCATAGAATTTCTACCTTCTTCATCCTGCTTTGTTATCAAATGAAGGCAGACCAAAATCTTTCAGCTGGCAGGGCTTGGGGTTTTTTTGGTAGAAAATTGGGCATTTGGGGAAAGCAGAGTTTTTCAGTTTACTTCTGAAAAAGCAAGTCCATTTGTTGCAGATGTTGCTCAAAATCCCAAGTGGTTGGGTGTCGTTCTCCTTTGTAAAGTGGTGGTCCTGGTTAAGTTGGTTTGCTATGTGCCATTTAGAGCTGAGCTGAGCTGTGAAGGCCCTGTGATGCATTGTATGAGCGGTTGAGAGTGGTCTTTAGCTGAGTGCAAGACTGTAAGGGAACGGGTATTGGAATATTCAAACAAGCTGGGGTGAAACTTTTAGATCCACAAAGTGAAGCAAAACATTTTTACACTGTTGAAAGATTTTGTTGTTGTTGTTCCAGTCAGAAGCATTAAAAGAAAAAAATTACACGTTTCTAAATGGAGCTTTTTGGTTTTCTGTTGTTTTTAAATATAAAAAGTAGTCTTTTCAGTAGATTTCCCCCTTCCTCACCATCTGTGGCATTGCTCATAATTTAAATGCGTTGGAGCAGTTCAGACTGTTAATTTATTCCTTTATAAAACATATAGAAGCGAAAATAGCCATTCTTTCTGCTTTTGTTTCTTTCTTCTCTCCAAGAAAAATAACAGGCTTTGGGTAAAATGGGACCTAGCTCTGTGCACTTCATTCTTCTCCTGCCAGGGTTTACCGTATTCAGACTTAATGTGAAAATCTCACCATCCCTATAGTCACAGTAACTATACACTAGTAATGAAACAGCATTTATTGTTTGTGCAGTTAAATGATATTCTTCAGGTACCAGGCGTGGCAGTTTTTTCCCTTTGAATGAATAAAGGTAGTTAAATAGAGTACTTCCAAGTGAAATTTGGGGGGTTGCTTGGGTTTTGGGTTTTGAAAAACCATCCTGAATTGCTGAGAATTGTTGATCCATAATAACAGTGAAGCACATTAGACTTGATATATACAGGCAATTTATAAAGGTCCATTTACAGTTAAGAAAGAGAGACGCAGCCAAGAGCACATGGGCTGTTAATAAGAGTTAATATTTTGGCAACTAAGGCTATGCACATGAAGTCAATGTTTAAGAAAAAAAAAATCACTCTGGCTTATTTCATTTTTATGGGCAAATAATTTTCAAGTAACACTTATGATAACAGATGGATAAATTTATGTCTGCAGTTAATTTCAACGATAATTTCCTTAGAACGTTTTACTTGCTTGCATTGCTTGCTTGCTTGCTTTCCTGTCAGTTTTGTAGCTGAGAGCTGAATTTACTGCTTCAGAAATTCGGATGCTACTCCAGTTTGTGATGTTTATTAGCAGCCAGATCAGTAGGCTTTAAGGCGGTGGGTTTGGTTATTTGAAATAATAAAGACATCATGGAGGATTGACTTGGAATCCAAGTACCATAGCATCTCCCACAGGAAAAGGGAAATCAAACTGTCTCTGAACCACAGTTGTGCAATGCAGGAAATCACATGTTTTCCTACCCCACCAGATCCAAGCAGCCCCTTGTATCTGAGAGGTCGGAAGAGACCCAGGCTGTTATCCATGATGCAGAAGCCAGATAGGGCTGGTGGAGTCAGTGTGTGTTAACAGGAATTGATGAGTGTGAGTCAGACCTCTCTCCCTCAACTGTGGGCTTAGGTGGCTGAGATTGGGTACCTACTTATTGATGGGTTAAGTTTAAATTTCTGACATGATCAGCAAGGAAAAATAAGATAAAGGCTCTGTTGTAGATGTCTGTGTTATCCCATGTTATCTCAGGTGTTCAAGGCCAGGCTGGATGGAGTTCGGAGCAACCTGATCTAATGGGAGGTGTCCCTGCCTGTGGCAAAGGGGTTGGAACTAGATGATCTTTAATTCCTTCCAACCCAACCCATCCTATGATTCTATGAAAGCAGAGGAATTCATCCGGGAGTAGGAATAGCAGAAGTAAATTTTGATCATTTCTACGCTCAGAACAGATGAATTCTCTCCCCAGCCTGCAGAGTTCTCTGAGCCAGCATTGGGCAGGCAGCATCATCATCAGTAATGATTCTGATTATAAGAAATTAGATTGTTAACAATAATAACGGAATAATGGGCTGGAAGTAACCTTTTCAACCTCTTGAACAATAATATTATGTATTGTTTCCAAAGTATTTTTTGAGTGTTATCTGGTGGTTGTTCATAATGGGGCTCGGAAGTGGCTTGCACTGTGTTTTCACTAGGGAAGAAGAGAACTGCACAAGTACTCTATAGGGTGGAGTTGGTGTGGTAGCACAGTGAGGACATAAGATCTTCTCCTAGTCCTCAGCTCCAGCTCTTTCCCTTTTGCTCTTTCCTTAAAGGATTGCCTGGGGGAATTTCAGCACCTGTCATTTTAGATACTGCAGATACCAAAGATTGGAACAGACTTGCCCTTCACTTTCTAGAGTGATTAGGAACTGAGAGACGTCTCCAAGATGACTTCAGTCTCGTGTAGTCTTGAATCACCACCGAGATGTGCTTATTTCTTTTCATCTCCAAAAACTAAAAAGCATCTGTGGAGATACCCAGATGATGTAGTTGTCTTGAGCATGCTTCTTCCATGATTAAAAGGTGATCACAATTGAGATGGCTGTTGAATTTGGGTAGATGAGGAGAGGTGGAGGTGGGATTTTTTTTTTGTTGCTGAAAGCTACTTTTTCTACCCAGTTTGTGCAAGGAAAGGAAGTGATAGCTAGTATATGCAGCTTAAACCTGAGTAATTAAAATCCAGAGAGCCTTTGTGAAAGCTGCTAGCACCTGCCTCCAGATCAGGCACTCAGGTTCACTTATGTTACTTGAAAGTGTTTTTTCAAAAGGGAAATGCCTTGAGGCCACCATCCAAGGGTACACTGAGGGCTGGGGATTTACAGAGGTTGAATATGCAAATAGCTGGTTTGCAGTTCCAGCGGGTGCAATGTTGTGTGCAAATAAGGCACAAAGATACACCTACTCTTGTGCTGCTAGGAATTAATTCAGCCTGACATCAGAAGTCCATTCCTCCATCTTTCAAGGCTGTGTGGCTCTTTCCCATTGCCGTTGTTCATCTTGCATTCTCTGTGTAACCTAAAAGAAATAGAGGATGAGGGGGTGGGGGGAAGGAAGCAAAAAGAAAACGCTTGCAGGCTGGAATATAAAGAGACTTTATCCCCTGGGACAAGCGTCCTGGTCCAGCACTGATTAGTGGTGCTACTGACATCACTAGTGCAGTTCATCAGTGGGTTGTCTCGGTGGAGCAAGAAGTTGGCAACCAGGAGATTGAACTTGGCGAGCCTACAAAAGAGAAGAACAGGGTGAATTAACAGTTTGCAGATGCTAGAATTCCTTCTGCTCGTGTTTATTTGGGCATCCAGATGCTTATAGTGAGGTTGGCCTGGTTTTGCGTATGGATGACTTTTACCGTTAGTTTTTAAGGCAAAGTATCACTTTGCTTTTAGAAATAAACTTGCATGCTAATTTTGACCAAAACCGTGTAATTGATTCATTTAAAAGTCTGAGTTAAACAGGCAATGCCTGATTCTCTTTTCAGATGCTCTATTGTAAATCAGGAGATACTTCACTGGGGAAAAGCTCATTCCAAGTGCAAATCCAGTCTGTAGCCTTTTAGAATAAAGCAAAACAGAAAAAAATCAAAAGGGAACTGTTTAAATTTACATTGGTCTTGTATTATGTGGTGGTTTGGAAGGGCCTGAGTATTTGCTTTTCACCTGGAGCTTAAACCGGCAAAGACGCCTGAGTTAGGGAGGCCAAAATAAACCTGACTGGGCTACCCTATTGTGAAAAGGGATCTGCTGTTCTGAAGGCTGATTCCTGTAATTCTGATTTAAGAAAGACTCCTGATGTTAATTGTAGAAGCACAGTGCAGCATTATGCAATGGTGAAAGCTACCTTGTGGCTGCTGTCACCTCTGCCAGCCAAGGAAACAAGAGGCATAACAAGTGAAAGAGCAGATTTGTGTACCTGGATTTGCATTTCACTTTTCTCCTTCTGTGTCATGACCTAAACTGTTGAGGGGAGCTGGACAAGCCCTGAACTCTCCTTGGTGGTCTGGTGAAGAAGTCATTGTGCTCAACAGGAGTCCTGCATGGCCACTTCTCACCATTGCTTTCATCATTGCTCCACAGAATACATCCCCACATCCAGGCCTTTATGTTTGCTAGTTGCAGGTATTCAGGTAAATGTTAAAAGCAAATAAAATGGGCCTTGCAAACCGCAGTGTATGCGTTTACCATCTCTAGTGTAATTCTTCCCATGATGAATGGGGAAAGTTGCCTGTATGCAGTAGGATTTTGGTTTAAAGAAACATATACGTTAATGTCAGCTCCTCTGGGTCCCTGACATTTTCATATTGTATTTATTATTACACCCGTGCCAAGTTCTACTGTGTAAGTTGAATTCTGCCTGCCTGTTCTCAAAGAAAAGAAAGCTATATTGGCCCCTTCTGCCCTATAACATAGAGAATTTGGCTATGCCCTTGCTGTATTTCTCTTCAACATTTAAGATGTAAAAATGTAGACATAATTCAGGAAATTTTCTCTTCTAAGAACTGCAAAGAATCACAAGAGATTTACACCCAGGCTTGAAACACTCTGCTGAACAGGAATGGGCTTAAGCATGGGATGAAATACTCTTTCACCCACACACATATGCAAGAACTTGCTGTGGATCTGCAGGCCACCCTGTAAGCTCTCAGGAGATGAGGCAGAGCTTCCATATAACTCTAGATTTCCTAACAGGAGTGTTGAAATTAATATATGGATGCCAGACGTCCATCATCACTTTCCATTCCAAAACTGTCTCATCAAAAGATTCTCAACTAGCTTTAGCAGTGCTATTGGGAAGATTTTATAAGGGCAATGTGGAGAATCCAAAGACTGGCAGTGTTCCTCTTCCACTGAGGTTTCTGTGAGATGCTTGTGTGGAAAGCAAACAGGATGCAGATTGCAAAAGATCCAAGGATCCTGTCTCGGCTGGGATATCTTTACTGCTACCTGCAGTGATTTAGGTGTCTCCACACCTGAGTGTACTTCCAGTGACCCTACTGTGTGGTGGTGTCCCAGAAGAGAAGGAAATTTGGCTAGCCAGTTTCCTTAAATTCAGAGCCTGTTATGCTAGTATAAATCCTTCAGTAGTCTTTCACATCAGTGTGTGTTCATCTTCCTTTCTGCTGCCCCTTCTGCCTGGGTGCTTACACCAGTGAAGGAGCATGGATGTCCCACGGCATCCCAGACCACCGTAGCTGTATCCCATGCAGCTCCCCTGCCACAACCTCAGGCTATCAGAGCAGGAGCTGGGAAGAGAATTTAGTGGGGTAAGGAACCAGTTTGCACTGCTGGTTGTGTTGGGCTCTTACAGGTTCAAGCTATTTATGACTAGTCTTGGGGCCAGGTCGCAGGAGGACTGCGTATGGAGAAGAACAGTGATCTTGGTGCTCTGGAAGTCAGGGCATGACTGCTGGCTAAAGTTAGTTGTTTTGCAAAAATAGATGTAAAACTGAAAGCTTCTAAAAGGCTGGCTGTAATTTATGTGGATTTCTTGAGGATTTTTACTGGTATGGAAACTGGGACTGGAAATCTCATTAAACTGGGCGTTCTTGTGAGGGTTCCAGGTTTTCTTGGTCATGGTTATGCCAGGAATACCATCAGAGCAAACTCACTGAGAAAGGATTTATGGATTTGGAATCGGATCCTGTTCTCACTGAATTAATGGTAGTTCTGCAACTGACATCAAGGTGGCTGGCATGTGCACCTGAATGAGACATTTATTTGTCAGTCCAGTTCTTTAATCTGCACTGCTGCTTTCACGTTCCTGAGAAACATCAATGCCCTCTTTATAAGCCTATTAAATCCTAGTTCCATTGTTGTTTTCACTGGTAGATCAGAAGGGACGTGTCAAGGAAAAGAAACGTGTGTTCAGTGTACCTCTGCCCAAAACCAATATTTGAATATAAGAAATGTAAAGTGAAGGTAGAATTACTTAGAGAGGCAGAAGGGAAATAATTAGTGCTCCAGCCAGCAAGAAGAGATGTCGTAAACTTTAGTTATTCACCTCTCTTAGACATTCAAAACACAAACTCTGCCACTGTTCAGCTATTTTATAGAGACCTGTAGAAAGCAACATAGGTCTGTTGGACAAAATTGCTCTGGTAGTAACTAAAACTGGGCTCAAACCCAAGTCCAATAGCTGAGCTGCCATCTGAAATTGGAAAAAGTTTGGGTTCATGAAGCCTGAATCTCTGCTCCCTTTCTGCTCTGTTCAGTAGACCTAATGAAACCATGAGTCTGGACTTGACTGATGGGGAGTGAGAAGTAGCTCCAATCCATGGAAAACACTGCTGTTTCAAATTGGTTTTTTAAAAAGATTATTAACAAAACTTGAAAATATGGGAATTCTTAGAAAAAACCAAGAGAATACCGATGTGCTGGTACTGGGGTGCTGCTTTTGATAAAAGCTCCAGAGCTATGGCTGCTGGAAGCCCATAGGTGACTGGCTTGGAGGTAGGGAGTCCCATAGGTCTGGCTCTTGGTAGACAGGTTTGTAGATAGTTGTGAACTGAAAAATGGCAATATAGGATTTCAGAGCTACCAGGCTTCACTTTTGTCACCTTCCAGGCAGGCAGGGGAGAGAGGAGGCAGGTGGATAAGTAGAAATCTGGGTGAATCTGTCTTGGAACTTTGTTTTTCAAAAGATATTCAGTAAAAGCCACCAAATGCTTTGGTCCTGATTAAGCTGTTATCCATAAACTGAAAATTATTCTTCCAGAGAACTTTCAAACACATTTTCAATCTAAACACAGCATTTTGGTGGAGTTCAGCTTTGGATCTATCCCTGGCAGAGAAGTGAAATCTCCACCATTTTTCCAGAATGATGTTGCAGGCCTGAAAATTGTATCTGAAATAAATAACTTGAGGATTTTTAGTATTTTTCTTCACTTTATTATGGGAAATACCTGAAATACTGAGGTTTGCAAACTGTTGAAACTTGTATTTATACACTGAAGGTAAATGGAGAGAAAAATCGAATGCCACCACTGGGTTAACTCAGTATGAAATTCGGCCCCAGTTTTCAGTATTTACACAGAATTCACATTCACTTTGTGTTTTTCCTTGAGGTGTTTGAGGTACAGTGAAACTGCTGTGAGGTTCTTATCACTTAGAGATCTGGTCTGGTTCCAGTTCAAAACTTTGCAGTACCTCTCACTGGGAGGATTGGTTTAAAAGGAGCAGAAATCTGCCAAAGAAATAAAGACCGCATTATTGACATCAATGCTATTTTTAATCTGGTTTCCTAAGGAAATGAGGCTTAAGCAATCACAGTATTTGTGAGTATGCGTGTGTGTGTGTGTGTAGGTGTGTGTGGATATGTCTTTTCCCCCTCGTAAATTTTTCATCTGTTGGATGATTATAACCAAACCTGATAGATGGTTGGAGCCTCCAAGATAATAAGGTCTTGCATGCTTCATGAAAATAAGTGATTGGATAGGAGAAAAAAGAAACTCTTAATGTGCATGCACCGGCAGAGCACAGCATAGCTCAACTTTTATTAGATCTGAGAAAATCCCTATGGGAGAAGGAGGCGAGGCACATCTCCATAGACACTGCGTTTTATGGGTTCCTCTGTGTGTGGGAGAATGGAGCGCGTAGTGCATATATCATATAATACATGTATACGTATATAAGTCATGGCATGGTTTGAACAGAACAGTGATTTTTAGAATTAATAGTTATTAACCACGTGCTGCCTCTGGACTGCCCTCTAATGAGGTGTTCATTCCCGAGGCCAGAGTAATATCGGGGCAAGGTTTGTAAATGTGACCAAGGCATGGCTCCAGGACTCTATAAACCTAATGAGTCGTGGGCACTCAAACTGTGCAACCTCACTATTGCTAATTGGCCAAGTGTGCCATTAACCGTGCACCAAAATGTTCTTAAGTAGCCAAGGGGTGAAAAGAGCATCAGGAACCCCTAGGAGTCCAGAAGGCAGCCTGGGGCGGCATTCCTGTGTGCAGAGTTCAGGAACGCTTTTCCCAGAATGAAGGTCATTCCCTTGAGAGCTGAAACAGCCCCACAGGCATTGGGAGCAAAAATAAGAAACAAAGGAAGAGAGTAAAGCATTACTGGGAGGAAGATGGTTTTGCATCATCAGCTTATCACATGAGAGGATGGTTGTCCATTAGCAGTTGGCAAAGATGCTAAGAAAGCATAGTGATGAGGAGAGTAGCTGAAACCTTTCCAGAGCAAAATATAAATGGGGATCAGAAAAGCCAAGACAGAGTTAGTTCTTAATTTTTATTAATTTTCTTTTTTCTTGAAAATGAAGGTTATGTATCTAGTATCTTGGTAACAGTGATAACTTGGAGTGGAGCTCTCCCCCCTTGAACTGTAGGTGCCTGAAAATTCAGTGCATCTTCTGTGTAAGATCATTTCAAACCCCCAGAGGACAAATCCTCCCACTTATCTCAGATGCATATTTAAGATGGAAGGAATCACCCTCTGGAGACATCTTTCCACTGACTACAGAGGAAACCTAAAACACTGGCCTCCAACAGATGTCTGACTTTCAGATGAGTAGGATTAATTGAACCCTGAGAGTAGGAGTCAAGAATTCAGGGTGGTTTGTCCTTAACCTTTACCTGACCTTGAGCAAGCTGCTTAGTGTAGTAGGAGCTCCCTGAGCAATGTTTTGCATTGCTGCCAATGGCAAAGCCTTACTAGTCCTGAGGAGAGCTTACAAGCAGAAGACTGACACAGGATTGCTTTCCATCATGCTTTGGGAGCATCTTGGCGTGGATTCTAAGAGAGCCCTCTGCCACCACACCTGGAAAACTCATTCGGGGCTAGGTTTCAGTGTTGTGGGAGTGGGAGCTGTAACCTGCTGTAGCAGTGCACAACTCTTGCATCCTATCGTATGATAAGGTTGAAGCCCAGAGTTGGCCAACTGTTTTGTTCATTGTTCAGATCCCCCTGTGAGCCCCACTGCTCAATGCAAACTTTCCATCTTTGTGATTGCATAGGAGAGATGTGTAAAGCGCTTCCATCTTTCCTCATATCTTGGCTGGAAGGAGAGAAAGCCATGTAGGTGTAAGCACAGTCATTCATAAGTTTGGTTTGCCTGGAGCTGTGCAAAGGAGATGGAACTGCTGACAAGAGAGAAGGCTCTCCTTTCTGTTCATCAGCGATGGTTAGCCCCTTTACAAGGGAATAAGCAAGCAGTTAAAACAACAAAAAATGTTCTGACATACCATGTGTCTGATTTTTCACCATTCTCTTAAACAGGTTTGGCTGAATTGCTGCTTTAAGTGCTGTCGATGAGAAGTGATTCAGACCTGGAGACCCTCTGAAACAGCCTTCTGATAGAACTTGCCTTTTTTCATGCAAGACATAGAGAAAAACATGAAGTTGTGTGGGTGGGGTTTTTGTTTTGGGGTTTTCAGTATTATGGATAGCCTCAGAAGATAGCCTCCCCTGTGGGGCCACTCACTAAGTCTGTAGTATTTATTCAACATCTCCCTCTAACACCAGCATCTTAGAAGTTGTCTTCCTGAATTCACATTCATAGTTCAATCATCTCCCACACAATAAAAGCTCCAGTGTTGGCTTGCCTTTGACTTTAGTGCTGCACAGCACTCATGTCAAAAGGGAGCCCTTCCTCCTGGCCTTTTTCTTTTGCTTAATACCTGCCAATCACCCCGCTTGCCATTGCACAAAGTTTGTTGTCTTTACAGTTGGTCACAGCATGAGCTACCAAAAACCTCGCTGAGCTTGACAGGGTATTCTGTTAGCCTAACCCTAACACACGATCTTCCATCTCCCCAGCACACAAAGGACCTTTTCACAGGCCCACCGCAGCTTGAAGATTTCATTTCATGTGTTACAATTAATCTGTAGTTATTGCCACTTATCTTAAATGGCTAACAATATCAAGAGTTTAGAAAGTGCTTTCAATGTCAAACTGGGTCAATTAAAACTCTACTTAAAATATTTGCAAAACTTCTAGCCTGAAAGTTGCCCCCTCAGTCTGCTGTTAACCAAAATGGTTTAAATAAATACACACAGCTTGAGGGAGGAGGCTGACGTTTGGTAAAATTCCCCATGATATTTTGGTAGGATCCAGGATTAATTTCCTTTCTCCTCTTTTTTTATAAAAGGGGAAAAATGAGAGGTTTTGGAATATTTGGAAGGTTGCTTCAATCAATTGAAAAAAAAAATAAATCTCAGGAGATACCCTCAAAGCTTTTAATGGCAGAAGAGACCATTAGATTGACCAATATGATCTCCTGGAATTCCATCCTGTTCTTCTGTGGACTCTAATTGCATGTGTTTAACTCTGAGCTTCAAACCATGGGCCACAAAAGCAGCACTTTTACTATTTTCTTTAAGCTCCTTCAGTATTGTGTGTGGGCATGGGAAATAAAGTACTAAAACATGAAATGCTAAAAAGTTACAGTAGTAAAAGCTGTTCTTTTGCCATTTATGTTGGGTTTTACTGAAGTTTGAAGGTGGCTGGAGGAATCTACTTCTTCCCTTCCAGAAAAGTCACCAGTTCTGTGTTGAACTCTTTAAAGAAAGCTCAGTTTGCAGAATGGCCTTCATAAATAAGTGCTGGTGAATTGCCCATGAGAACTCTGATATCATTCAGCCAAGGTTGCACTGTGTTGGGATGGTGACACATCACATGGAGGGAGTCCCAAGAGGGATCCCCAGGTAGGACTTAGTTGTGTTGGATGCAAGAAACCCACACAGAGTAAGAGCCTTCTCCTTAGGCTGGTGGAATTAACAGGCTAAAGGTCTGTCCACATGGAGCCATTTGGACTTTAAGCTCTGATCCTCAAACACTTACACATACCGTGAGTAATCACATTAATGAATTTGATTTCCTATGGGTTTAGGTCATCTGCTCAGATTCCCAGCAGTCTAATAAGGTTTGAACTGTAGCTGAGGCATTTCTGTTAATTAGGGCAGTTGTAGTGTCTTTATGGGTCTCTTGATGCTCCCAATAAGGCTCACCCTGCAACTTTTCTTTCCACATGAGAGGTTGGTGAGTCTATCCAGCCATCTGTTTCCATAAAATGTATGTAAGAAAAAACTGCCTTGGAGACAGCAACTCTTCTGTCTAATAGATTTGCAATTTGCCCATGGGTTCAGAATATTTCAGGGGAAACTGTAAAACCAAAAGTATATGCACAAAGGGACAGCAGGATCCTGTAAGCATGATGTTCTTTGGAAGCAAGGCTAAAATAAGATTGCCATATTTAGGCAGTGTAAATACTGCACAACTTGAGGACACCAAATGGGTTTGATCATTTCTTCCTGTGGAATACTTAAACAAATCGAGCTTTCTCAAATGATCTGTAAGTACCTTTTTATAGGTTAGGAAACACATCTTGAAGAACTGCTTATGTGTAAGAAATAAACATTTAAAAATAGCTTTTTGGTTTTTTTGCTGCTTGGCATCCATAAGAAGAGTGTGATAATATCAATTTGGAGGAAAGCAATATGTTCAGTATTAGTGTTCTAATGAGTGCAAAGATACTGGCTTGTGGACGTGCTTTTATTGCTCATTAGTTGCTGCCATATTTGTTATTCTTCCTGGTTTTGTTTTTAATCTCAGTCACTGTATCAAGAAGCCAAGTGATGCTGATGAATCATTACATCCCAGGAATGGGAAACAGCACAGAGCTGACAGCTTGCATACAAGCCATAGACTGAAATATGTTTGCATAAACTTTGGGGTTTGTTTTAAAATGCTTGCAAGGAGGAAAACTGCAAGTTTCCCATTATTGCTTCCCATCCCGATTGCAGAGTCCTGTGAGCCTAGTTTCAGACATGTGTGGCATGAAGCCTTACATGCCCCTGATGCATTTATATGATCATATATCTATATTTATTTGTTTGGTCAGGTAGATGTATTTATTTGGTCAGATCCAAAACGTCTCACTTAAAAAGCTGAGGTTTGAGATCTTTTTGAAGGCTGTTGGCTTTGGCAGTGTTAACCAAGGCCCTGACAGGCTCTTCTGCTGGACAAGGACTGCTGCCTTAGACTGACTTCTTGTTGAACTCATTCATTTCCTCAAAGAGCCATTAAGAGACTGCATGTTAATATTCAGAGCTTTCTCATGCACATCTGGATACCAAAGTGCTCTGATCAGTGATGACAATCTGAGAAGTGTAACAACAGGGAGGTGAAAACTCAGAAACTTGGTGGCAATGTGTAGTAAAGGAGGAAACTGGTTGTCCTATCCTAGATGGGGTAGCCTAGCTCTACACATCTCTGCTAGGAACATTTGATCCCAGAGGCTAATTTCCCTTGAATTTGATGGAAAGTAGAAGTTCATGTGGTTATGTTTCTATTTGGAAAGAGGTGGCTTGGGCAAGAGGAGGAAGTTTCTGTTAATGTTCCCATTCAGGAAAAGACTGTGGTGTAAACTCAGATTCACTCCTTACTAGGTATTGGAAAAGGCACTCATTCTCCCAACATGGATCTGTAGGAAAACATGCTTTGCTGGTTCCATTGATCAGGAAAACACTTGTATTTTGTGCTATTTTTTACTAAACTTAAGTGTTCAGGCTCTCAGCTCCTCAGCTGCTTCCATTGGATCCAGATAATGAAATTAGAAGGCTTTGCCAAAATTTGACTGCCATGAAGGAGGTACTTGATTGAGTCTCACCAAGGGGTCAGCAGAGAGGAGGTTGAGTACCAGTCCAGTATGGCACAGGCACCGGTTTAATATTAACAAAATACAAACACAGTTGTGTTGAAAATCTCTC
>JBCJKH010048499.1:44222-59777 GCA_039877255.1 Loriculus beryllinus
AAAAAAGGCATATTCATATATTGGGAGAATCATGTTCAAGGAAAGGCAGAGAATTCCCCCTTCAAAGGAAAAAAAAATGAAAATAAGATACTACTAATAATCCAGATTGACTTGTTTACTGAGCTTTCAGTCTCTGGCAGGTAGCTGACTGTATTGGTATTGAATTATGCTGTGCAAGTATCTAGTCTTCATTTGTAACTCAGTCTTTATCATTTGCTCCATACTGATTCTGCACCCAGTCCTGCTCCCACAGTTCCCATTTGGAAACATAGGCCTATTACTGAGGGGCATTTTTTCACATGATGGTATGGTTGTTAATAAATTTTATCACCATTTCACCTTTCAAAGGAGCCATTTCTGTGCTGGTCCTTACTTTTGCTATGTTCTGTACAGATATTTTCCTCCTACAGAGTCAAGCAGTGTGTTCTTGCAGTGGGTTGGTTTTCCAGGGGATATTTCTTTCCTACCAGTATACAAGTTATTGAAAAAGAAGCAATATAAAGAGAATAAAGCAGGTAACATGTCAAAGCATGATTGCTGCAATTGATGCATTTGCAGTATGAAGACAATATATTACCATGTAATATATTTAATATATAATATAATTACCATATAATATATTGCCATAGAAGGATCTTTTGGAGCTTGTCTGGAGGTTACTCATCTGCTGACTATCAGTGCAGCAGCTTTCAGATTCAGCCACAGACCCTTTCTTTGCATTTATAAGACAGCCCTACCACGTGAAATGGTAGAAAAGCATGTCATTGCAAATAAAGAAGTTGTTAAGCTCTCTCTCAATTTTCCAGCTTGGATGGTTGGGTGGTTCCATTCTTCTCTGAATTAAGACTGAGTAAATGCTGCCTATCTTTATTCTATACTGTCCTCAGCTGAAGAAGCTTCATGACCTGGATGACTATCAGCAGGACATGAAGGGGAACCACTTCACGAGAGGCAAAGCTTCATTCCTCTGTGTGTTCTTCACTACTTGTATCTGGACCTGTCTAGCTGGGCTGCCCATAGTTGAATTCTTCTTTGTTGATTATGAAGCTTTAGGAGCCTCTCTTTCGAGCATTTGAGAAGCATCTAATTTGCTGCAAAATCTGAGTGAATAACCTAGATAAGCCACTATAGTTCTTATGTGTCTGGTGCTGGAATCCCATGCTGAAGAAGCGTGACCTTAAAGAGGATGCTCTTCCATGGAGAGCTGGTTTAGTTAACAGGAGATGTGGGGAAGGTTCCTGTGTTGGCCACTGGCCTTGTGCAAACACCCTATGCTACTCCTCCTGTCAGAAGGGCTGAAATATTTTCTTTCTGCCTTGGCTTTGGGATCTGAGCAGACTAATTGTAATAATTAAAAGGCTGCAATGTCTTTATTTTATCATTAAGTTCCCAGTACAGAAGATGTGCTGCACAATTTTAAGCAGCTGTATTAAAGGGCTTAAACCCGCAGGTATCCATTAGGTTTGGTGTGTATTCTGGAGGAATTTCTATGGCTGTGCCACCAGGGGAAAACTCTTCTTGTGTTTTTCTGAACTCCTTCCAAGACAGCAGTTGAAAATCAGTGGAAATGAATGCCGTTATCATCACCACACACGTGGGATGTTGAAAAGCAGGATTTCTCTTCTAGGGAAAGAAATGTTTGTACTCTATGTTGAACCAAAAAGCACTATTCAAGAGGTTTTGGAACAGAAATCTCAGCCTGCCCCAAAATGAACCTCGGTGGAAACCATACTGTGTTCACTTCTTGAGGATGACCAAACACTGCCAAGCACTGAAGATAGCAGATTAGCCATCATACAAAGATCTGGTCTGTGGCATCATTTTAACATTGGTGTTAACATTTCAAAATAACATGACAGTCAAAAGCTAAAGCTATTCAAAAAGTAAATGCATGCTGGTCTAAAGAAATGGTGAAAATTCTAGCAATGATACTACAATATCTAAGTTACTGAAACTGGATCTTCCTTTTCAGTAATTTTGTCAAAACAAACATCTTCTGTAAAATGATTTGGAGCTGAGGCAGCATTTCCCAGGAGAAAAGCATTGCTTGGAAGAATTATTTAATTAGGCAGATTCAATGCACGTAATGAAAATTAATAGTTGTTTAGGTTTGTGTCATGGTTTAACCCCAGCCCCGCGCAGCCATTCACTCACTCCCTCTACACACACACGCCCCCCCACACTGGGGTGAGGGAGAGAATTGGAAGCATAAAAGTCAGAAAACCCATGAATTGAGATAAAATCAGTTTAAATAGTGGCAGAGTCACCATCCCTGGAGGTATTTAAAAGACATGTATTTGTGGCACTTAGGCATATGGTTTAGTGGTGGACTTGGCAGTGTTAGGTGAACGGTTGGACTCAATAATCTTAAAGGTCTTTTCCAACCTAAACAATTCTGTGATTCTAAATAGGTGAAGCAAAAGCCACATGCAACAGCAAAGCAAAACAAGGAGTTCATTCACCACTTCTCATGGGCAGGTGTTCAGCCAGCTCCAGGAGAGCAGGGCTCCATCACAGATAACCATTACTTGGGGAGACCAACACCATCATGTGAAACATCCCTCCCTTCTTTCTTCTTCCCTCAGCTTTATCCGCTGAGCATGACACTGTATGGTATGGAATATACCTTTAGTCAGTTGTGGCCGGTTGTCCTGGCTGTGTGTCCCTTCCCAGCTCTTTCTGCACCCCCAGCCCACTTACTGGTGGAGTGGGATGAGGAGCAGAGAAGTCTTTGACTCTGTGTAAACACTGCTCAGCAACAACTAAAACATCCCTGTTACCAGCATTGCTTCCAGCACAAATCTACAACATAGGCCATGCAAGCTACTATGCAGAGCATTAACTTAATTCCAGCCAAAACCAGCACAGTTTATAAGAGAAAAGCAACAGGGTATTTTATAGCAGAATGTTCTGATGAAGTGCATCTTTTAATCAGGGAGTTAATAAGATTCTGGTTCTTTTTTCACCTCCTCTAGCAGCTGAGTACCAGCTGGGTTGGCTATAACTGAAGGCAGAAAGCTAATCTGATAGCATTTTTACTTAGTTTGTGCTTGTCTTTATCTTTACTCTCATTTTTGAGTGGCCTCCCATAACAAACCATCCCCTGGATGGTAGGACAGAGAGATCTGATGAGCACACTTTCTTTCGTGGGTTTACAAGGTTGAGTAGCTAAAGGATTGTTTTCATTACTAACATCCTGCTGTAGTAAAAGATCAAATTTAATACATATGATGATTGTTATATTACTTAATCCACTGTTTGCCTTCTAATTTAGCTTGAGTTTGCCTTGTTATTTGGTATGTTAGAGGATGACTACAATATAACTATTTGGCACACCCCTCTTAATCACATGTACTTTAATATCACATGCTAATAGAGCTTCCAGCTGTAAGACATCATGAGATAGCAATCTCATCAGCTTGTCCTAGCTGATCTTGGGTGGAGGATGCATCTGGTGTCAATTTTGTCTCTCCATCACAGTCTTTTGTTCATGGGAAGGCAGGTACACCAGGTAACCATTTGCTGTGCCACGGAGACAAGTGTCTGGTGCTTGGAGCATGGAGGTTACTGAATGGGTTCGTGTCTATGGGGACCTCTGGTTGCGTGGTGGTGAGCTGCATCTGCACTGGTTCTCTGGTTATCCAGGAGGGTATCTTCATGCAATACCTGCTGCAAATATGGACAGCAGAGCCAAGTGTCCACCGAGAGCACAGACCTCTTCAGACCCCCGCTCACCAGTCATACTTGGGCAATATGAAGCAGAGCTGGGAGTGAGCTGACTGGTACCTTGCGTGGATGACCAGGTCCATGGTGTTTGGGAGAGCTGCTTGGCTGGTTTCCATGCACACATTAGAAAAGAGCCCTCCTGGGAAGCGCAGAGCTGTAGCTTTTCTGGGGCTTCAGAGTTTGTGCAACCAGCGTGAGTCAAAGCTGAAGAAAAGCCACCAGACTGTGTGGTCAAGACCAGAAGCGCAAACAGCACGTGTGGGGAAGTTGGTTCATGGATCTTCTGTGATTCTGGAGGACTGCTCTTTATTAAACTGCTTTTTATTATGCTAGTTTGCCAAACCTGAGAGCAATAGAGAGATTTTCCTTTCGTTCTTTAAAAGGCGTGAGAAAGCAGAGCCAGACATTGCACTATTCATCCCAGAAGGGCAAGTTGCATCTCCAGCATCAGGATATCTAAGTGCATCTTCAAGGGCAAAGCATATGGAAACTTTCCTCTGCCAAGCAGGCTTCACTCTCAGGGCACTGGGCATCGTCCAGCCCATGCAGGGACAAGCCCGGCTACTGCTGATAGGAGAAATTGCCATGGAGTAATCTGTGACATTGTAGGACTTGGTGAGGTTGATGGAGTTTGTAGCTTGGTATCGTGAGTTACTAGAAAGGTTTTGAACAGTGTCGACCTCCTGGTTCTCATCATTTTGGAGTCTGATAAACCACTAGTCTCATTGTAGGCAGGCAAATTCTGGACTCACTTGAAGGAAATTGAGCTCCTCATTATTTGTGGGTGCTCTCTTGGTTAAGAGCCAATGGGCAGTGGAGCACTCCAACTCAAATCACATCCAAATCTCTTGGGGAGGTGGTGGCAGTGATGGTTGATTGTTTTTTATTTATGTAGATAAAGGGGTGTTCAGTAAATAGCTACTGGGATCCAGGATAATACTGTGGTGTTTTCTTTGGGGTTTCTGTGTTTTGTGGGATTTTTTAATGGATTTTTGTTTGGTTTGGGTTTTTTTCATCTTTGTTGTTGTTGTTGTTGTTGTTGTGTGGTTGGGTGTTTTGTGGTGGATAAAATGCTTCCAGTGGTACTTTACAAAGATATTCACATTGTAGAAGTAAAAATGTGATTATCCGGCTCCCTTTTATTTTAAGGATAAGTAGGATTCAGCCCATCAGAGAGGAGATATTTGCATGTGGCCATTCAGTTTGTGTGCCACACATGTGATCAATTTAACCAGGGGAGGATTTAGTCAGGGTGGGGAGGCTGATATTTCTTGTGACATGTGGAATGTTAAGCCACAAAAATGCAACCGCAAAATCAGCAGATTAGAATTCCCATTTGTAAGGAATAAATAATCATTATGGTGAGATGGTCCACGAGGGATTAACATGGCTGCTTCCAATTCTGTTGCTCTGTTGTTCAATGTGCTGTGGCATTTTTTCCACACACACATCTCCCCTTTTTTTTATTCCCTCCCTTTTTCCCCCCTTTTTGTTTCCTTTTTTTTTTCTGGTGGTGTTGTAGTTGTCACAGTGATTTATGGGAATGAATTTGTGAGGTTTGTCTCTGTACATACCTCTTGTTTTTCTTGCTTGTAATTGTTATGCACCTGTTGTGTTCCCCATTGGGGCCCAAATGCTTGGAGAACCAATGCTCACGTTGCAGTTGGTTTACTCACTTTTACAACATTTGTTAGTCGCATCTGAGAGATCTGTTCTGGCTTTGTGCCGAAGAGCTGCCTGGCAGCATAAATCATCCTTGCACTGAAGAGAAGAGCACGGTATCTATTTCAGGTTCCCACTCACCAAGGCCTCATAAATCTACACAAATGCTTCAAGAAACAGATTTGATTGTTTAGAATGAGTTAATGCTTCAAAGCCCTTCTTAGTCCTGAGCTGAGTCTAGGACTCTGACTCCCTAGGCTTATAGGGTTAACTGAGATTTATAGGATATGTCTGCATTGCTCTTAAAAAGCAAGCTTGACAGCAGTGGAGAGCATATTGGATTCTCTACTCCATAAGCTTCTCATCTACGCTGAGGCCTCCTTGACCATGTGTCTTGGTGCTGAGTACCTGATGTCATGTTAACTGCTCTGTTAACCTGCCTGGCATATGCAGACATGCGTCTGCATCCTCTGATAGGAAGTCTCTGAACAGGGGTGTTGAAAGCATTCCCCAGCCTCTTCTCAAAATGCAACATGTGTGCATGCTTAACTTACCCTTTCAGTCCAAAGACTAAGGAGGAGGCATAGGCTGCTTTATTAGATAGGACAGAAATGTCTGGATGACCTTAGATGCTCTGAGCTGCCTTCAGAGAAGCCTTACTCCTCCATTGGAGAGAGGCTGGCTTTCTGACTTAGACCTGTAGTAGATGGTGTGAATGAGTGATGCTAGCCTTTGCAAGCCTTGAGGGCCATCCAGAGTGAGAAATCACCTGCAGCAGTTTGTAACTCAGCTCTTGCATGGCTATCTGTTCCAAATTAATAGCCTAACTCCATGAGCATGGAGTTATCATTTATCACACATAGATCCTTTCTCATTTGCCCTCGAGGTAGTCACTCTGTTTTAGATCTCTCTTTTGTGCTAAGGAAATTTTTGGAATGTGGCAAAAATTTGCTTTGAGAAATTTTCCAATCATCTCTTGATCAAAGATTTGCTTGATGGCAGTGTCTGTTTTCAGCATTTTACTAATGAGCATTTTTTCTCTAATATGGTCAATGCAACTATTCCCAAGTGAATAGGAAGTCACTATTTTGTATATCATCAAGGAATGTGTCAGCAGTTTCATCATTGGCTTGCAGCTATATTTTTTTATACACTTTACAGGGGACTAATGCACGAAGCAGGAAAAATGTGGCCAGGGACTTCAGGTTAAGTAAAGCGGCATTTGGCAACATTTCTGAGTGTGATTTCAAATGTAATCTATAAGCAACAATCTCACTGTGAAGACAGCAGTTAATGGAGATCAGTTTGCAGCTCTAGTGATTTCTCAGATGCTTAAGATGACTTGGGTTGTCTCATTGGCTGCAGGGAGAACAGATCAGTCTTATTTTCTCATACCCATATGCTTGTTTGGGTAAAAACTGTCAGTATTTAATGTTACTGAGACTTCCACTCTGCTTTTAAACCTCAGAAGTGACCAAATCACTTGAAGGTCTTTAACAAAAACCAAGCCAAAACGCAATCACAGAAGCTTCATTTCCATGGGAAGTCATACTGAGAAATGGCATTGCAGTTGGACTTGTCTTCACTGAGGACTGGAAGCACCAACTCACAGCCTCCCTCACACCCTGCATGCAGCACTGAAGTGACCCCTCCAGGTATTTGAATTTGGCAAGCACAAGCAGAGCAGACACTGCACATCCCATCTTGTGACATTAGCTTCCCAGGGAATAACTGTGTTTAGAAAGGAGCATCAGAAGTTTCATGCGGTATTTGTATCTTTAGCAAAAGCGCAGTAATCGGCAATAAAATTCTCAAAGCACTGCTTGGAATTTAAGATAAAAAAGGATTGAAAAAACAAAACCCTGCAACTTGGTATTTGCTTGTCTTTCATGCTCTCTGATTTTAACATATAATTGATGAGGATTTGATTCAGCAAATCCTGCTGTACCTTACTCAATGTGTGAGGAATCTCATTGACTCTACTGAAACACAGGTGTTGTGCTTGGCATAGTGTGTGTTGTGGGAAGCATGGCATGCTCTAACCCAGCAGATTCATGTGATTACAAAGCCTTTCTGCACCACTGATTCATGGGTTAGGTGGAGGCTTCAGGCATCTTATGCAGGCTTGAAATTATTTAAGTGTGTTGGCAATGATTTCCAGGACAAGATGGATGAGTGGTTATGCTCTTTTGTTGTAAACTTCAAGGTCTGTTTTTAACACTTGCTCTGGACATGTACTAAAGGCTATGGCCGTTTGATCCAGCTGTTAAGCATGCAGATCATTGTAGTTAGGTGCAATAGCGGAGTCATTGTTCCATTCCACAGTCCAGACTGGTGTGTTTAGTGATGGTAAACAAAGGAGGCTTAGGTGGATCTGTGGCGTTTTTTAAGGTAATTATTGTTATGAAGTTGTGAGCCCCTAAATAATGTAGGTCCTGCACCAGAAATGCTGATACTGAAATTATTTGATAAACAAAATGCTGATATTGAGATTATTTGATAAACTGTTTGTACTGCGTTCATAATGGATGGACCAAGGGGGGGTCATGGGTGATGGAGCATCCTTGGACTTTGCTTAGAGAGGTGAGTCTATGCAGATGGAAACCAACTAATTACATCAGACCACCATCCCCCCAAATATAGGTGACAAAAAGAGGGACCGATTGCTAGATCTGATACTGTGAAACATCTGTACTCCTAAACAGAAGAATAGTCTTTTTAAGGAAAATTGGAGTTTTACTTCCTGTGCTGTTAATGCAAACCTCAGCAAAAGAGGAGGATATGTGGTTACAGACCATTACTGCTTTGGGATAGCTGTGTCAGGGAGGGGAAGGTTTTCTATTAATTTATCTCTTTTAGTGGATACACAGAAAGTTTTGACACATTTGTAGAAGACAAGTTCATGAGTGGCTCGTTAAAATTATGATTGAGGTGTAACCTTTGGTTCAGCAATTCCCTGAAGCAGAGAGAGTGGAAGGATATGCTGAGAAATGCTCAGCTGTGTTGTACGTATTCTTCCTAGTATTTCTCTAAGCACAGATACTGTGTAGAACCTGGACTGGAGTGGCTGCAGGAGAAAATAGCTTGCTTGTCTTCAGATAGAAGATCCTCTGAGTGTCATTTGTATCATTTATACCCCTAAATGTAATAAAAGAATTACTGGCTATCTGTACTGTAGCCTGTGCTGTTTGCAAACACATGTGTTACTGCCTAAATTCAGGATTTGGTATAAATTGATCGAAAACTATAATAAAATATCAAAATTAGCCTTTTAAAATTCCCATAATGATTGTATGATAGAAAACTGGCCAAGTACTTAGGCGATGCTCCACAGCCTGTGATTTGGAGAGGTGACTAAATGAACATAGCTTGTTTAAGTGCAGAGGACTCTTTCCTCTGTATGCTGTTGTTGCTATGTGAGAGGAGCTGTGGCTCTACCTCTGAGGCCATAAAGCCAATTTTTAGGCACTCTTGTAAAATACTTCACTACTTAACTATGCACTGTCTTTGGGGAGCACCTCTTCTCCCCTCTCCCTCCCTAATAATACTTCATCTTAAAGTTCTGCAAAAATGTATAAATAAATAAAATAATCCAGGTTCCTTTTTCTTAAACAAAAATTTAATTAAATGGAAGTTAGATCCCTTTGGAATAGAGAAAAGCAGCTTTAAAGACACTCTAGACGTTGGCTTTAAGGATTTCCTTCCCTCTATTTTTGCCTAATAGACTCCAATCCTAGGATTGTATTTCTCTGCTTCAATGCTAAAAGACTTCTTAAAAGAAGCAATATTCAAAGGCCTAACCCAGACATTTTATGGGATGTCATACATTTTCAGCTGTTCATAACATAAAAAATAAAATAAAATACTGCAGGTTACTTTATCAAAGAGAAAGTTGATTTGTAATTCCCGAGGTAGAATTATGAAAATACCTTGAGAGCATTACAGGAACAGACATTTATGAGAAGTAATAAAATTAGCTGACCGCAGTACAAATTTGCTGAATGCTTTTGGAGGAGAAAATATGTTCCTTCTCCCGCTGCCCAGCAAAAATCAGATGAAAGCTGTCAGTTTGTGAGGCCTTTTCGGTGACAAATCAAAGCCATTCTTTAGCAGAGTAGTGTTTCTGCAGTGGTACCCTGGGAAAATGATGTAGACCTTATCTTCCTCCCACTGAAACAATAAAGAGCTTATGATATCTATAGGAACACTATTAATAAAGCTTTGTATATGGGAATGGGGCTGTTTCCCAGCCATCTTCCATCCCCAAGCTGTAGCTTCATTGATTGAGTTGGCTTGAGGATGAAGTGAGGATAGAAAGACTCTAACAAAGGGTCAAAGACCAAATCTTAGAGGGTGCTGAGTACCTTCACGTCCATATAAAATCCAACTTTTAGAGCAACCCTGTTCTGAGAACAGTTGTGGAGCTTATCCTGTCTTTGCTTTTTGAACATGGGACCACCTCTATCCTGGCCCACAAGAAGGAGAACTGCAAAGTCAATGAGAGTCCCCCGTGTGAATCAGTGTGGCCCTAAGGCTTACAGATGCCACAAAACATACCAGAACCAGATGCGACACTGTCACTTATTGCCTTGCATATAGTCAGTAATGTAGAATCCATTAAAATGCAGCTTCATGGCATCTGGAGTAATTTTTAGGACATGGAGGGATGTGTCTCTTCCCTTTGAGAAACTCTTCCAGTGGTTTTTACTTGAAACTGGCAAAATAAATAAATGAGTAAAGTACCTTCTTTCTCTTTTAAATGTGCCTCATGTCTTTCTCTGCTAAACTGATGAGTCTTTCCATGTTCATGAGTTTTCCTAACAGAGTTGTATTACATGCAGTCAATACATCTCCATCTCATGCACAAATGACCAAGCTACTTAAATCTCCTACTGTGAGGCCTGTTTCCTGGTCCTTGAATTATTCTGTTGATCTTCTTTCTATTTGTGGTTTCGTAAGAAAACAAGGCTTATGTTGGTATACTGAAAGTGGATTTATGAGTCTGCTTGCTCTCCTCTTTCTCCCTCCCTGTTAACCCTTCACTAATTTCACAAAGGCAAGAGCAGTCTTAAAGATGTTTAGGCTGTGCATGTTACCTGAAGATACACAGCCAGAAAGAGGAGGGAGAATCCTATTAGTGCCCTAATAGGAGCATGCGTGCTCAGCCGCTGTTAGACATCTGAAAATCCATGCTGGAGCAACCTGCCCAAGCTAGTTTTCTTGAGTTACACTTTCCTAACAGTGCTTTTTGAAGGTTCATCACTGGAGCTGTGTGTGATTGTCATGATTTAATCTCATTGCACTTGGATACCAAACCAAGTGTCTTGGATATCCAGCCCAGGAGAGCAGTGTGCCAAGGACTGGGCTCTGTGGTCAATAATGATCATCCAGGCTCATCATCCAGGACCTCTAGCCATTATCCCATGTCTGTAAAATTCCCTCTAAGCATTGGTTGTGCTTACCTGCCTTGTTTCAAGAGGCAAATCTATTCAGATGGCTCTGTGCCTTCGCAATTCCCTACACTGAGAGACTGTCTTGTGCGTGTGGATTTTATTGGCAGTGTTTTGGGAAGATGTTCCAAATCACAGATGAAAATGTTGACTGGTGTTGGGCTCATTACCAATCCCTATACTTTTTTTTCTAAAAAAAGCTCCCATCACAGGTGATTCTCCATTTTTACAGCTGCTTTTTGAAATCTTTTGGTACAATCAGTGTTCAAATTCTTTGGAGGAGTTTTCTATTAATATTACATAGTTTTAGTTCTATAAGCATAAAATTAATCTCCTTTGGCATACTACTGTAAACTGATGCAATTTTACCAACTAATACTGAATAAGCACAGAAAGGAAGGGATACTTTTTTGATGTAATTATTTTCTCTAATGTCTTATTGACCACCATAGATGATCTTACTTCTTCCCAAAGGATCTTCTCTGCTTAGTGAGCCATCTATCCCATAGCCCTGTTCTTCTTTGAGGATTTATTCCAAAATAATTCATTCAACCAAAGCCGACTGAGCTGATACAAAAACTGACTTAAAATAGAGTTTAATTTTTTGATTCCCCTGTATCCTGAGTACCATTTGTTGGCTTGTCCGAACTTTATAATGCCATAGGTGGCACTGGGGAGAAAATGAGAGGATTTGCAATATCAAGGAGTTTAACTTAAATGCATTCCTTTTTCTCAGATCCAGATTTAATATTTATTTCTGAGTCTGTACCAATTTTTTTAGCATGATCTCTCATGTGCAGTTAAATTTTGAGTGGTTAGCAATATTACTTGAGTGAGAGAACATACGCCTTTGGGATACATGCATGTTTCCTGGGCTAAGTATAATTTCCTTTTGTCTTCCATTGATTAATCATTTTGGTTTTCCCTCTCTTTCAATCTAGTTAATGAACCGACTTTCTTTAATCCCATGTGAAATTCACTGTGTGTCCCATCAATAGCGTTATTCATAAATCTTGTGTTCCCCTGTAGCTAATAAGAAACAACAGTTCAGATATCGTTCATCATCTTCACTCTGTGCTGGAACTAACTGAGTTAGAACAGCGGAAAGAGGACAGATTATGTCATCTCAGCATCTCCAAGCAGATTGGTTTTATTAATGAGGCTGAGGTTAGAAATGCAGATCAGATCTCAGCCTTCATCTGAAACATGTATGAAAGTAAATTACTTTTAGGTTTCACTAGAGAGCAGACTACTGTTAGTAAAAAAACAATATCGCAACGTGGTTTGCCCCTTCAGGCCCTGACATTTCTACATTTCTAATTTATTTTGTTAAGTTGGAGAATTTTCATCATCAGATGCATCCTAGCCTAGCACTGTGTTCCTTATTTAGACCTGTTGCCGTTTATTCTCAGTTTAATGCTTGGGCACTATTATGGTTGTTTTGCATTTTTTTATTGTTTGTTTTTTCTTGGTGGGAAAGCATCTTCCCCATGTCACTCTTCCTCAAAATAGCCTTTGCAGCTTCATGAAAGAGGTGGACTCCATCTCTGTAACCCTGCAGCGTATGCAGCACGAGCAGGAGCACAGTCCTATGTTTGTGAAGGATTCAGATGCTTAATCCATGGGTGTCTTCTGACTCAATACCAGACTGAAGGCCTAGAAGGTGACTAATGTTAAAGTTCCCCACAAGCAGAGATGACAGGCAGGGAATATGCTTGCTACAAAAGGGAGGCTGCTGAAGACACAAGAACATAGTTAGCTCAAAGCCAGTGTTAATGGAAGAAACGAAGGATGTAGATTGGCCAGGAATGAAGACAGACAAGATGCTCCTTCAGCATTAGTTGGCTTAGCAGTAAGAACAGATGTGTTTGGGAGAAGCCCTAGGCAAAACCAGGTGGATATTGGCTTAATTAGGGAAAATATTATATGAAGTCATGTCTTTGGTGGTAAAAAAATAGATCTGCTAGTCTGGAGGGCCTTTTCCACCTGAAGTACAACCAATTTTTGAAAGATTTTGCTGTCTAGATGAAAAATTCTGTATCGTATTCGCCAATCTTCAGCTTAAGCTTTTCTACCTCTTCTTCTACCTGCCTTTGATGCTACATATCTCAGAAGTAACAGAAAAGAACAGTTGGTTGCTGAAATGTCAGCACAAATGAAAGAGACAAAGGAAAATATCTGAAAAATAGCTGTTAAAATTCAGAGGCACAGCCTTCACATTGCTTGACCTTTTCTATAAACTGTGGGCATACATATCTGTGCATAAAATATGTATTTGCATGTATATGTCTACATCCATTTATAAATTGTCTGTATAAATGATATATGCGTGCAAAACCAGTTGCAGAATGTGCGTTTTCCCACATTCATATATTGTGACCTTGTGAATTATCTCACACCCAAAAAGGAAAACCTTCATGAGAAAAGAGTTATTTCCTGCTTATTGCTCCTTTGCAAATTTGCTCCTTTTCAAAAGCATATGAAAAGCTTTGCTGCTTTTGCTCTCAAGTGGAAAGCAGTAACAAAGCCTTTCCACAGAACAGCAAAATGTAATCCTGAAATTTTCAGGGAAGGCTTTTGAAGTTCCTAATGTAAAAGTGTGCTGTCCAATTTTTAGTGTGTTGGGGTTTTTTATTGCATAGTTTTTTTAAATTATTCCCATCAGTTGCAGATTTAAAGTGCTTATATTTTTTTCTTTTCTTGATACTCCATGCCTGTATTTTAAATAACTTATGTTTTCCCTTTATTCTAGAGAGAATTGCTAAAAGTAACCAGTGCTATTCAAGCAGCCTAATTATGCTAAAAGTAGAACTAGTTCTCTTGCCTAAAAACCTTGTTTTGATGCAGTGGAAACTACATAGTAACTTGGGTCAAGGGTGACAAATAAATAGCGCAAATACATAACTTCTCCATCATTTTCTGTATCTCAGGAGATCCAAAGATTTATGATGTGTTCAAAGTGAGGCACCTTGATTTTAATATTTTTCAACAGACAATTTCTGGATTTATTACAAGAAGAATACCAAGAACAAAATATTTCACAGAACAGTTGGCTGATCCAAAATAATTTTGCAAATACATTTTAAAACATTTTTCCTGGAGAAACCAAACCAGTATTTTGTCTTTCTTTAATTGAATTTACTGAATAGTTTATGAAGAAGAATCAATATCTATGCACATATATCTAGATGCTCGTTGCACCATGCATTTCCTCATGAAAAGAAGCAATTAAGATACAGCAAATGGTTTTCTTTTTTGTCAGTCCTCTTTACTATTCTCATTGCTTGACATAAAGGCTAAACTAGTTCATGGCTCCATTGAACTTGGCGCCTTACCATGCAGAGTAAGATGTGGATGCTGTGCTAACACTGTTTTGAAAGACTCTAGCCAGAGTGTGCCATGTTTTACAAGTCATTTCAGTAAACCGATCATTGCTGATTCTGTGGCCACAAGGAAACACATTTAAGATGTACACATAATCATGCATATTTCTTGACCTAGAGGCTACAGGAATGAGTCCTTAATACTGTTTACCACCTTGGGGAGACAGTAAAATGATGGGACTGGAAGGGCTGTTTAGGTTATAGCAATCTAATTATACCCAGAGGAGAGAGTACCACAGCATTTAAAACCAGCTGTCAGGGGAAATCTCCTGTGGATCCAAATTACCCCTTTTTTCAGATAAAGAATAAGTTTCTTTCGTTAGCTGAGCAGTTAAACTGTGACAGTTTAAAATGCAGTTCATACCCACCGAAAGAAGGGAGTTTCCTATTTGGTGTGTTCAGATGCTTCAGTACCTAAAGAAGAAAACTCTTATGATTTTCTTTCATTTATTTTTCTCTGTTCTCCTTTTCTGCAGCTGCCAGTAGCACCACAGGTACAGAATTACACCATCTCAACAGAAGCACAAAGGGTTTTGTGTTGGATTTGCACAGTGGTGCAAATTTTAAGTTGTAGATCCCATTACATGGTGCATATTAAAATACCTGTTCACTGTTCCTCTCCACAAGCACTTCTTGTTTGTTTCTTCTCAAATTCAACTGTGGCAGCTAGGTGGAAAGTCTGAATGAAAGGTGGGAGTTTGCCATAACTGATTGGTATTAGATCGGATAGCAGCCACATAAGACACTAGACATTGTGCCCTAATGAAAATATATTGTAGCTTTCTGGGGGTAACTAAAAGAAAGGAGAAATAATGATTTGCCTCCTCTGACATGTTAAAATATTTGATTCACTTCTAAACCTTACAAAGCTTCGTTTGTAAATCTAAGCAATGAAGCTTAGATTTAACTTTGTTTTCGAATACTTCCCAGGCTTTCTTTGGGACAGCCACTGCATTTTATCGTGTGTGTTTGTACATGTGCATAGATACAGATACAGATTAAATGTCACCAATGCCTAGTTCCCCAGGTCATGGCCTGTTGAACAAAATGACTGTTCAAACTGGGAGTGCTTTCTTTAGGATAAGGTTTCTGCCTGTTTTCAAGGTAAGACAGAACAGTCAAATATTTATGAATGTTACAACATTCCAGATTTCCTTTCCAAGGCTACTTGAGGCCACTTGAAGAAGTAAATCTGTCTTGGTGATGGAGACAAGCTTCATTTGCACGCTTTCTTTCATCTCTCTCCAAACAAATGGCTCATTCACACTTCCTAGGTCAATGGTAGCAACTGTGCTGAGTTTCTCTGTGGAATGGGTAGGACCCATCATGGTCAT
>JBCJKH010048500.1:0-13171 GCA_039877255.1 Loriculus beryllinus
GTGCAGATGGCCTCATAAATAATAAACCAAACAAGTGATAAAAGCAGCTTCAAATATCCTTTCTGGACTAAGAGACGTACACTTAAGTGAGTCTTGCTGTCTTTATGAATTTTAGTTTCCTAGCTGCAATACACAGCCTAAACTCCCTTCTGAGATGATTGGAAATTTTTAATTCTAAATTAATTTTAAGGGTACTGAAATGCAAACATATAAGAGAGGAGAGAATGCTGATGTGTAGAATATCCTTTTCTTCATCCTTCAACCCTTACTCTTCCCTATCACTGGAGATTCTTACATAAATTTTATGTGGATATCTAATTGATGCTGGTTTTCCTTTTGATTGAAAGCTGCTTACAGGTTCAGCAAGCAGGATACTTCTTGTTGCTCACACAGAAGTTGCAGCTGGAAAACACATTGTGTCTCTCTACATATATAGAAAGAGAGAAAGGCTACTGATTCAGGTAGCTGCTTGCCTTGTTCCTATTTCACCACCATGACCCTAGGCCTCAGAAACTGGTCCATTTGTAGTAGTCAAGCAAGCTAATAGTTAACATTTTCTGTACCCCTTTTCCACCCCCATAGTAACTCAAGTGCCCTTCCTGTGTCCTTTCTGATACCCCTATGAAAGCAAAACAAAGCATGTGCTGTGTGTGGTGTGGCACTTCATCAGCTGGGACTGACTGTCCAGTCAATGGATTTATGTTTTTGTAGCTGCTTGTAGCATGCTGTCTCTTAGGTTTTTTGCAGCAAAATACACAAAGCAAGGTAGCAAAACAGAGTGCTAGGTGTAAAAGTTACCTGCTTTGGTTCTACATGTTCTCCTGAGGTCTCCTCTGAACTGCTCAACTGTTACAGCATTCCTTGTTACCTGGTGCCCTGCTCGTTGCACAGACTGGGCAATGACAAGCCATCAGAGATGTTTTCTGTCTCTGACCACAGGGTGTGTGGAGGCTTTCTTCATGGATGAATATACTCATGATCTGTATTACTTTTTTATCCCCAAGTCTGAAGTAACCTCAGGAGCTAAGCAAGAAAAACAATATTTATACCATTCAACATACGTAAATGTCTAAATTTGAGCTGGCTGCTACACTGTGTCTCTAAGCATCTTGTGTTCTATTCAAGTAAATAAGGAATTTACTTACAGTGCTTCACAGATGAGTGATACGAGGTGTCCAAGCAGGGTTAATATCTTTCATTAGATCACTAATAAAGTCAGAAAGATAGGCAGGCTTTTAGCAGCATGGTGCTTCGTCTGTGTCACATATACAAATGAGTGTGCAATAAGGAGTGCATGTAGAAGATGTGATATGCTTTAGTTTTATCTTTGTATCCATTGAAATGTCAGGAAGCTGACATTTAAGTAAAGGCAGAATATAGTCTTGTTTCTGTCTGACAGAACTGCGTCTTCTAACAGCTTTATTTTCCCAATACTATCTTGCACTTATATGGCTCCTACTTGTTTTCACACGTAAGAGCACCCCAGTGTAAATTTACATTATTCTGATAGTTAAGAAAACACACATATATTTTGCAGCCTGTTGACAAGACAGAAAAGTACAATATTATGTGCAGAACGAGAAACTAATCAGATTTATAAAAAGAAATTCTTTAACTATTTCCTTAAATATAGAAGGTTGAAAAAGACTTAGGCTCTAGTGCCAACTTGGATGAAAGATGCAGCATCTTCAGAAAGGTGCAGGCAGTTCAGCCATACTCAAACTAATATTCTTCAGTGGCCAGTGTCAGTCCTATGACTCAGAGCAACACAAATAGGAAGAGGTAACTAACAAGGGAAAAATAGAAGGGAAATAACAAGTGTCTTCATGTGTCTAGTAATTCCTTTCTCTGTAAGGTGTCACTGAGTAGGATCATCTTCATATTTTTGTAATGTTAGAACAATTGTCACAGAAAAATTTTTAAATTATACTCTACCTGACCCTGCATCTTTGTTGTTGTTGTTAAATGATATCTCAAACTGTCTATTTGCAGCAGGTATATTTAATGCCTGATCTTTCAACACCCTTTCATTTACCTTCAACCTCTCACAAAGTTCTTTGTGGTGTTGCAGTTAAACATGCTTTTGATTTTTCAGAGTTCAGTAGAAAGAAGACAGTTAGTAGAATCAAAATAGTGGTGATAGATCAATATTGTGGTGCTGGAATCCCAAAAGTCAATAGATCAGGGAATCAGAAATTCTCTGAGGTGTTGTGCAGACACTGCACTCCCTCCACAAGTGTTTTGCCCTGTAGCTTCCTCAAGAGCTGGATGGGAAGCAAAACCTGAAGGTCATGTTCTGTTGTTCTGCAGGCAGCATGTCATTCATCACTGTGTCAGCTCTTTCGCTGTGTTTTGTCAGCACTTTATAATGTTTTGTTTACTTTCCCTGTCTCCCTTACCTAGCTCTTTCTTTCTTAATCTTGTCCTTAAGTATGGCAGATGGCAGCTCTGCTTCAGAATTCGCTCTAGCAGGTTTTGATTAACATTTACTAAGCATGAGTTTTCAGGCTTTGCTTCAAGTCATATGGCAGCTCCCCATCATTAATTGTTATTGTTTTCACTGAAGTCTTTACTGAGTTGGTCAAAGTAAATTTCGTGTTGATAGTCTTAAAAGTGAAGAGTGTAGCTTTACTGCTTAAATAGAAAACGGTAGAATCTATGTCTGTATTACAGATCATTTAACATCTCTTCTATTTTATCTGGGGTAATGACTTTTCATTAACCATAAAAATTTTGGGGACAGTTAATTGCATCATCATTAGAAATTAGTATCTTTAGCACACTTTACTTTTAGCCCAGTTCCAGTTTCTTTAGAAGTGCTGCCTGACACTCCACATCATTTTTCCAGATGGTTAAGCAATGGTGTTGGTAATCTCCTGAGCGTTCTTCAAGCTCTTCATGGTGGTAGCATGGTGGTAGCTGGTAATTTTATGAAATTAAAAGGGATGGTATAAGACTAGAATAAAATTCAGGAACCTTAGAGGTTTCCCTGAAATTCACTGAAACTCTATAATGAGCAAAAGTAATGCCAGTAATATTACCCAGGAGGTCAGTTCATGTCCTTCCTGCCTTAAAGACTCAAGTGTTATTGATGCTTCATAAAGTTATGTGTCTCTCTGTGGAGTTTAATAGCCCTGAGTGTTACAGCTGATTTTCAGAGAAAACAGAATAAATGTCACCTGCTTTCTCTCCCTTCCTCCCACCAGTTGCTGTATTGCCCTCCAATGTCCTGTGCCAGCATCTGCAAAGCTTAACATTGACAGACACATGTACAGTCCAAGGTGTGGTTTTTGATGCGTTCTTACTAAAGCTATTGTCATCATTAATACTGGCAGTTATTTTGCCTTTTATAGAAGTAAAAATCAAAGATGATTTTCACAGCCCTGCAGAAGCTAATCATGACCTGCAAGAAAGCTCAGCTTGTGAAACCCCTTTGGAAAGCATGATTCTAAAGCAGTGACTCGTATGAACAGTGTTGTTGAGAAAAAAGCACTTCTCACCTGACTCAAATGGTTTGGCCTAGATGGGTACAGCACTTCAAAAGTATCTACTGATGTTTACATTTTAAAGTATTTGAATAAATTTTAATGTATCTAACTTAAAGTGTTTAGCACTTGAGGTAGCACTGATTTCCCCTTTCTCAGAAAACACATGTATTTATCTTTGATAATGGATTGTCTTTTAGTAAACATAACTATCCACCTGTTTCTGGGAATAGTCTTAGAAGTAATGGAGAATGAAATTCTGCTTTTCAGAGGATTTGTGAATATAATTTCCTCAAACTTCAGGACTTAAATTTGAGTCTCATGTAGCTAAAAGAATGAAACACAGAACAACCTACCTTCTTTCTAAACATGTTGGGTTTTTTTTCTCTATTGATAAGCTGTGCACTCAGGTTTGTAAGCTAAAACAGCTTGTAAATATATTACTGGAGAAAGACATAAGGGCAAACAGATTTTTCACTCAGTTCTGAAACTCAGGTTTCAGTTTCATTTGCAAGGAATTCTAACTACATATTCAGCGATTACCGATCTCCAGGTCTCAGTTTTCTATTAAGGATAGGTCAGCTAAAATTAGACTACCATGTCATGCCTATATCCGTGAAACTTCACAATCATTTCAGATCATAGAGGTTTGATACTTGGAAGTGCTTTAATGATGTACTTTTCTTGCTCATGGCACTATTTGAATTTTTGCCTCTGGGTTTGGGCAGTGCCTTGGTGTTTCTGAAGCAAGCTATTGCAGCTCTTGTTTCCACTAAAGTGGAAGTTTGGGCTTTTACCTCAAAACTGTGGGTTGTTGCTGTACAGAAATTCTGCTTACTGGTCAGTTCAAATCAAAATACAGTCATCTGGGTATAGCCTCAGAGTGTGACTCTTCTTACTCTAGCCTTAAATATCTTAAGATGGTTAGAACAGAGTGCTAGTCATTTGAATTAATACAGACTCTGGGACGTAATGAAACTATACCACAAGTAACTTCATATGTGAAACAATGCTTCTAATGCTGTTCTTTCATTATATTTTTCAAATAACAATATCACAGACTTACTCTGAGAAAATGTCAACTTGGATGAGACAGCCTATTTCTAAATTGTTCTGTAAAGATATTATACAAGTAATTAAGCAAATCTAGATGTCAGGATGACAGATGCATTCACAGTGTAATCACTGTGTTCCCTTCATACCAAGAGCAATGCCACTTCCTTACTGAATGTATGTATTCTAGTCTACATATGCAGGTGTTCCAAAAAATGCAATATCCCATTGGAGAGTGCAGAGTGTTATAGTCTGAAAACTGAATTAGTATTACAGATTAGCTTTTATAGGTGAACAGCATGTATGTGTGTGTGTGTGTGTCTTTCAAAGACATAGAAGTCATGCATTCAGTTTGTTGCTTATTAATAATTCCTGTGCTGGACAGAAGTTCTCATATCATCTTACAGGATTTTTCCCTTTTAATCTCAGCTGAATCCATGCTGTTTTCATGGCTTGCGTACAGTGGAAAAGTCAAAGTCTAAATGCTATAACGAAGTCAATGAGAATACTTCAGAGAACAAGAATTGTAGATTCATGTCAGTCTTGTTCAGGACAGAGATTTCTATGCCTAGATTGTTGCAGTGTTCATGGACCTAAGAGATCTGTGCTTGGAAAGGGCAACGAAAGCTCTTGTGTAGTGCAGCACCAACAGCCTAGTGGGCATCACTGAATGAATATGTACCATTTTCAGTCAGTTAGCAGGCAATTCTTACCACTAGAAGAACATAGAAGACTTGCAGCTCCTCTACTATACTGGTCAAGCCCAGTTGTCCTTTTCTTCCCTTTCAGTTCAAGCTCTGATAATTTCTCAATTTCTAAATAATCCTTCTACCATACAATCCATGCCAGAAGGCAATGCTCCTTAAAGTGTATCTTTTTTAGGGTTACTTTTCAGCCTGCTGGGTTCAGGCAAGCATCTCTACCAAGAATCACAATAGGAGGTTCTGAAAGAATAGGCTGAGCAGTGAGAAGTTTGCTGGGACCTTTTAATCAGTAAAAGGTTGAGGATGCTGAATCAGGCAAGTTGTGAATTGAGGGTATGTTTGTGTAGTATCACCAAAAATCCATCACATTTTTTCTCTTATCCTTTTCATAAAGCATATATAGCTAGCAAGTGATCTGACTAGATGATCTCCTCTTTTGGCTAGTTTGTAGCAATTCAATATCTAATTCAGTATAGCAGTTCAGAATAGCACAAAACTTTAAACACTTGTAAAACAATAAATAGCATAGAATGCTTTAACATGATTCCTCAATGATACAAGCTACACCAAGTGCAAATTAAAACTGTCTCTGCTTTCTGCTAGACTTTGCTGAGGATTTGAAACAAAATTTAAAATTACAGTCCTTTTCCCTTGCAGTGATCCCTTGGAGGCATTTGAGGTGCTCAATTCTAGGGTGAGAACTTGTGTCAAAAGTACTGTTCCTTCTGTGATGAAATTTCTCACTCTTTTAAACAGAAGTAGGCAACCTGTCCTTTCTCAAACAAATCCTAGGGCTGCCAAAGCATTTTGGAAAACAACAGATAGAGTATTAGTTTCCATATTTAAGTTAGTTTAAAAAACAAACAAATAGACAAAAAGGTTAATGAAGTTCCTTCACATTATTTTTATTTCTTTGTTTCTGTTTGTTTATTTGTAGCAAAAGGGCATATGCATGCCATTTATAAAATCGTTGGTTAAAACCAGGATGTTTTTTGGTTATTCCTTGGACCAGTTTCCAGTGTCTCCTTAGTCACCAGTTGAGTAACATTTTTCTATGCTATGGAGAAAGTGTAGTTGGATGGGACAGAATCTGGGGGAAAATGGTTCTCAGCTAAGCTTTCTTTGAAGTGAGAATAATCACAGTCTTATACTTGCCTCCAGGCATGCATACATGTCTCTGACATCACTTTTTCTAATGACTAAAAAGTGAATTCTTTTCTCTACTCTATTATAATATAAGAAGAGAAAAACTGTTTTCAAACTGGGCACCCTCTCGGACTGGGAAGACAGGTTAATTAAAAGCATGTGTCTGATCTCAATCATGTTATTTAATGCACTGTTGGAAAGTGCTAGCAGCATATTTTGTAATTATTTTTTATTCATTTATTTTTATTCAATTTATTTGGAACTCTAAATATTTACTTAAATTGTAAAAAAGAAGCAAAGCGTCTTATAATTGAAAATCACTAGTGGATTAATCATACTTCACTCAGTTCTTATTGTGAAAAGGAGAGAATCATAACCTAAAAGAAAGAGTGAAAAGTTTGCTCTCTTTTTGCTTTGTATCTGAGTTTCTTCTTGGCTTGAAGTACTTACTATAGGAAACTGAGCTTCCAATTTTCTCTTTCTGTTCTGCATAGAGGTGTAAGGAATAAAGTAGCAATTTAAAATATATGCCTGTGAACCCTATTCTTTCTGTATGAAAAGCTGGTTGTTACAATTCACAGATGAAATCAGAAATTAATGTGCTGACTGTACTCTGCTTAATATTTATGGTCACATAAAAGAAAGCCTTTAAATGGAGCTGTGAATGAGAACAACAAAATAAGTAATTTAAAATCATGTTTTAAACATTAGCTTTCAGAATGACTTCAGGAGAGGTCTCCATATCAACCATGCTGCCAAGTCCTGTGCCAAATTCAGCTGTGCCATAGGGATGGTGTCTGTTTGTTTGTTTGTTTATAGGAAATAATGAGCATATGAGAATTATGCTTGTTTGCCTTGTGGTATTAAAATCTGGATGCGTGCACTTGCATGGCACTGTGTACAAGAAAAGCAATATTAGATCATAGCGATTCTTGAAAGAAAGGAAGTGAGAACAAGTGTGAGACACATCCCTAAGAACTGCCAGAAAATCAAAATTCACCTGGGAGAGGTGAGTGCATTTTTAGAAGCTTGGAAGAACATGGAGCCAGGAGGTTCATCCTTCTTTAGGAAAATGGGAACAGTACTGCTGTATTACAAAATAAAGCTACTGAGTAGAAAGCCCTGCAGACCAGATGCTGACTGCTATGGCTGTTCTGAAATTTTATATGATAAAATGAAAATGCTGGCACTGGAGTTGGTCCCTAGCAGATATCTGGAAATTTCCAGTAACATGACACTGCCTCTGGCAGATATTGTCAAAGCACAAGCCAGCGCTTTTAGTTGTGCAGGATGCCTGTGTGCAATGGTGGTATGCTAATACAGGGATCACAGCTCACTTTTAGCTGAAGAAAGAGTGACAGAACCTACATCTCTCTGACAGCCCTCAGGATACAGGGAACTGAAAAACGCTGCTTTGCACAGCAGGGACCACTGGCAACTTACGGAAAGGCTAAAGACATGTAGGGGTAGATAGATCCTTTGTCTAAAATCAGGTCCAAGGTATTGACTGTTTTATGATTCCTTGCACGTAAATCCACAAAACTCAATTTAGGCTGCTTGTTTCCGATGTGGTTCTAGTGATAGAAATCAAATATTTTCTCTAAATAAGTTGGATTTAATTGTCACTCTGAGCTAGGCATTAGGATACTGCTTTGCAATAGCTACGGTAGCATGGAGCAAGTTGGCAGTAGTCTTTGAAATATCACAGACCATCAAATGCAAGAAATTTCAGAGGTGTTTTTGAATGACCTATTGGTAAAACGGTCAACGAAGGGGATTGGCTGAGTGAGTGGATGTGACAGTAAATGTTTCGACTGCAAGCTTCAAAATACTGAGGAGATGAGCGCAAGTTTAAATGAAATACCCAAATGCCAGTAAAACAACAGTAAAAAAGGAGTTCCTTCGAACCCCGCTGGCAGCTCATTCCAGTGTTTTCAGTGAATATGCAGCTGCCACTGAAGTGAAATGATGTTGATGAATGTGTAAAATCTGAATGGGAATAGCAAATGAAAGATGACACCGGTGTAAATTATTAATCAATCATTAATGCCTTCAACATTGCTTGGTTTCAGAGCTTAGGCAGATCTTGCCTTGGATTGTTTTGTGATGGTAACTGTTGAAAGTTCTCAAGTCCAGAGTTTTTTCTTGTATTTCTCTGTTTTCTTTAGCACTAAGGAAACAGTGAACCGTGGTCAAATTTTGCTAGTGAAAGGGCTGTTGCTTAAGGAGGTGGTGAAAAGCCAGTTTGCCTTTGGTTTCTTCTGGAAGGCTTTGAAGTTCTGCTCAGCATATGTATTAAGGTGATTGGGGGAAGCAGTGGACTAGTAGGTTCAAAAAGGATATTTTCATATCCACAGAAATGTAAAGCACTTCTATAAAACTTTCTTGCCTCAGAAGCACCATTCCTTCACACTATGGAACTGAAATGTGTGCTGGTTCAGCTTCCTAATGCTCTACTTTGATGTCATTGTGGATAATGTCTTGTGCCTCTTTTACAGGCTTGTGTGAGGAAAATTGTCTATCCAAAAATGGAACAAGATTAACAATTTCACGTAGTCTGGAGAATGGCTGCTAGATATGAACACCTGGCAAAGGCTGATGTAAAATTAACACTTTCTGTATATAAGCTTTGACATTAGCAGTAGGACTAACATAACAGTTTTTGAACCACTAAACATAAATATGAAGTCATGCTTATGAGGCATTTATCAGTGTATTTTACAGTTACCCATTGGATACATCAAACTTCAGACATAAGCTTGGCTAGTTGCTTGTTCCAAGTCAATACAGGAACGGCTCAGCAGAAAACAGCTAAAGTGTTTTGCTTGTGATAATGAAACTGCATTTTACTGTCTTTTACACAAGCAGCAGAGGGAAAAATACATTAACTGTTTTGCCACTGTCTTTCAAATTCTCCTGTGGGTAGTAGAGGGAGTTATTTAATGGAAGGCTGAGGGAAACTACCAATTTGACATCAAAGTTTTGATTTTCATTATAGTTAAATATTTGATATAGCTTATCACCATCTCTATTTAGGCATGCATGTGTATATATACTTGCATTTATAGAGTCAGTAAAAAAAAAGCAAAATAAAACTAAATTATTTATTTTTATTATATAAATAAACTGTACTACTCTGAAGTCATATTCCCCCTAGAACTCACACCTCTATTAAAAGTTACGGTTTTATCTGGTTTTATAGCTTCCATCTGGTCACTTCAAAATATTCAGTGGATTTATCTTCACAATAGTCCTTAAAGATAATGAAGAGCACACATTTCCAATTTACAGGTGGGAATTTGGTAGACAAAAACTGTGAGAGATAGTAGCTCAAGTCTTTTCCTAAGCCCAAATCACTGCTGTTCTTCTATGCCAATCTCTCAGCAGCCTAATGGAAACTGATTCAGTTTCTGCTCTGCCACACAGCTGGCATTTTCAGGGTGCTGTTTTAAATCTCTACTACTCAGTATTTTATTTGTAATATAGGAGAACTGATATTTCCCAGCCACACATAAGAATGTAAGAAACGTACCTGAGAGATTGTGATGCAAAGCACAAGTAACTTTTACAACGGGACAAAAATAAACTTATAACTGTATTAAATTTCGTTCTTTCTGTGCATTTACATCCAGCAGCTTATTATGTCAGTTTTAAAAACCTTTGATTAAAAACAGATAGTGATAGTGAAGAGAAGGTAGATTTGGTGTCCTCTTTTACACTGTCCTGTACTGCTGCAGATCAGAGGGATGAAGGTTTATCCCCTTCGCTCCCTATTGGAATAGTTTGAGTACTGCAGGGCAGGTGATAAACCAGGCAATAATTCCAGTCATACACAGGGAAAGGATGGACCTTCCTCAGCAAGACAGGAGTCCAGGCATGTTAACCAGCTCTAAGAAACCTCGCATAAGTGTAAGTTTTTCATAGCAGTAGCTCATGTTTTCATAGTTTGTCAAACTTTGGGGGGATTTGCATAAGTAAGAAACAATTCTGACACAAAAGCTTACCCACCAGTCTTCCAAATTTCAAGTTACTATTCCAGTGTATGAGATGCTAGAGTTTCCAAGGGAATTATCACTTGAATAGTCTGAAATTGCAGACCAGGGAGGTTTTCTCCTATCTCGGTCATGGAAATGCTTAAAAAAGTTGTGTCTGAAATTGGGTAGTGTGATCATGTATGGGAAATCCAGCTGCAGACTGTCAGAAAATATCAGCCCAGGTGTTTATTTTCCCTTCTTTTCATGGCTTTGTAGGAAGAATTGGCAGGTAGCACTAATGACTGGCAAAGCTATGAGTTCTGCCAGTGATAATGTTATTGATATAGCTGCCAATGACAGTGGCTTTCTAACAGTGCAGGATGGCTAAACATGACTAGTTCTTTCTGCGTTGTCAAGATTCTGTGAACCAAAGACCAATCTTAATGATGGCTGACATGCAACATCAGGCACAAATTTATCACTTACATGGGTAGCAGTGATGGAAGTTGAAGGTTTTGATGTGTTTCTCAACTTTTTCTCAATGTGTTTACTCTTTGTGGGTATACGAACATTTAATATGGTACACTTGCACAACAGAGATTGCTCCTTTATATACTGAGATGTACATGAGAGTTATTCTAGAAAAGTGCAGGAAAGAAGAGTTTGGCAACTACTATAATTGGAAAATTTAAACGTGATTCAGCTTTTAATTAAGAGAGTCATTCTCTTTCATCTCTCTGCTAGACATGCAATTCTAGCTGGTCCTTCATTAGTACAGCTTTCATCAGTATGAAGATAAAACTGTGCTTAAGGAATTAGTTAAGATTCGTGTTCAGTATGCATTTTGTTTGCTATCTAAAAATGTGTTGCATTTCTCAAACGATGGAGTTTGATTGAACATGTCAAAAATGTTTCTTCTGAACTTTTTCAGTACTTTTTTTTTCTTCTGGGGAGATGTGATAGTGTTGTGAATGCCAAAGCCACCTTGACACTCTTCAGACAGACATGATGTCTGTCACAGAGAGTTATGAATTAAGGAAAGAAAGCTTGAGAGTAAATTGTGTTAGCAGAGGTGAATGTACTATGACATAATTTATTGCAAGCAGTGTTTTGTAAAATTAATGTAAAATCTAATTTGGTCTTTAAAGGTTTAAAGGGAAAAGATGGATTGCGTCAGATCCATTTTGTCCTGTTTCCTGATTAGTGAATTCCAGCTGACAGCCTAGGAAACCCACACCTCATTACCGTATTTTGAAACATCTGTTAAGTAAAATAGATCCAGTTGCCAGAATTCATCTTCCTTTCAGAAGTGCCAATTACATAAATAGAAACATTGTTACCTAGGCAAGGATCTCCATGTTCAGCTTTCCTGTGGTCAGCCACATTAAGACATTGTTTTGTTCAAAATGTTGGTAATTAATTGAGGGAAGCTACTCATGCAATGCTATCATAAATACTGAAACATGAATATTTCTTGTTTACATTTAATCTGAGAAATAATCCTTGGGTATTAGGCATATTAATCTTAAATCCACATCTTAATAGATATATACTTGTTAACGTTATAGTTACAACACCAGAACTGTTGCTCTGTGAATGAGCTTCCATCAGAAACCAGGTGCTGAAGTTGTGTTTTACATGAAAGGAGACTGTGTCCTTTGGTCCATGGTTCTGCACTAGTGGTTCACACACTGCTTGTAACAGCACACACTGTAACAACTCACATCTCAAACTATCCCTTGCTAGAGCAATATTTCCCTTAATTCTATCATTAAAGAATCCAGTAAGTTTTCAATGCAACTTTCTCTTTACCTGCTAAGGAGACAACAGCAGCTGGGGTCAAGGTAGAAAGCCACTACTGTATAGCTGGCTAGCTCTTCAGACTAGTACACCTGCCTTTGAAGTCGCAGGATGGATGGCCCAGGTTAGTGCTGTGAATGTGTTGCAGGGTTGTATTGAGTAGCAGGGTGATGGGTGCTTTGAGCTCATCTGAGTACAGGCTGCCACTGCATTAATAACATTGCTGATCATGCAACCATGTGGTCAGATCCACCTCAGGGTGGAAGTTATTTCACTTTTTTTCATTATCTTCCCTGTTTCTCCTGGTTGCACAGTTCTGTTGAGCACCTTAGGCCAGCTCTGGTGCTTATCCAGCCTCCCCTTGAAATGATTAATTTCTATAACCTGTTAGGAAGCTAACCCAACAAAGAGAAGATAGCTAGACCGAATACAAGGAAAGAGGAGGGTCACAAGGCTATGTGTGGGATAACAGATGGGAGGAACCACACAGGAGAGACGGGAAGCAAGACCTTACACATTTGGCAGCTGTTAGGTTTGAGTATCCTTATTGCCAGGCTGACCTCACTGCTGGGGTCCCATCTAACAAATTATTAGCTGGTTGCTGAGGCAATTAAGTGTATGACATCTGTATAGATTGGTACTGATTGTTAGCAAATAACCAAGCCTAGCCTACACTGTAGCTGCAAATATTGGTGAGATGCTGTCCTATTGCTCTTAGGAAAGCTGGTGACACAAGAAGTTGTCAGTAGTCCTAGAAAAAGACAACACAGTATAATCCCGAAGTCCCCTGCCTAAGCTCTTTGTGTCCTCACTAAAGCAGTTGCCTTGCTCTTTCCTTGTCTTTCCACCTTTTCCTACTGCCGGCTAAATAATTGCTGTTTCTTTTAACTTAGCTAGCATTCTGTTAGGTGAAGCACCTAAAGCAGCAAGTGTAGTAATCACAAAGTGGCTTTCTAACAGCATGAGTGGCACTCATCAGTCACTTTTAAATTACTGTCCAAGCATCTAC